>JBBKCR010016832.1:0-12318 GCA_037577295.1 Ladigesia roloffi | reverse complement strand
ATGTGAACATTGTGCTAAATGATGAAAAAATGACACCTCTAAATTTGTGAAGCTGTTTTTACAAATGGCGCCCCATAAACCACGTGCTGCCCGGGCACCATGTCAACTAGTGTTGTTTCCGTCAATGAAAATTATGACAAAATATCTTCGTCAACGAACATTTTTCACGTGAGAAAAACGAGACGCGACACAACGTTAATGCTAGTCATGTGACGAAAACTAAATGAAATATATAATGTATTTTTGTTGACGAATAAGAATGAGACGAAATGTGGTTTACAATTTAAAAACTGTGCTAAAGTGTCTCTTCATTTTCGTTGTCTAAAACGAGACGAGACGTTATTTCCTGTGCGATAGGGAGGTGAGAAAAAAGTAAAGGACGCTCGACCTTAGAGATTAACGATGTTACGTCCCAAAACTTTCTTCCATTGTGCGGCACTTTGAATTAGACTTTAGATTCTCTACTCGAGCTCGAACCCGAACCCGGCTCGATATTGCCTGCCACCACCCTCGGGTCAGACCGGGCGGTGATGCAGCATTTGAGTTGCTCGGAGCTCCAGCAGCTCGGGGTGTGTGTTTATAAACGCACCCTCAGTTCAGAGCGTGTGTTATAACGGTATAAAATGTAAATAATTACAGTCAATTTGTCGGGCCGGGCTGGTTTCGGTGCACGGGTTTGGGTGATGTCGGTTTTCATTTTTTGGGCCCGATCTGGGCTCTAATGTAAATGAAATGTAAAGTTTTGGGACACTTTTTTTCAAGCTGAAACGATGTCTCATTTCACCATAGTAGATATTTCCATTGTTTTTTGGCTCGTTGTCTCAGATGAGCCCTGCCAGACAAGTCACTGGCGTTTCTGTGTGGCATCCTTTTATAGTTTTAAGGAGCATGTCTTGATGCAGAGATGGATTGTGCTCAGCAACAATGATTTCCCAAAGTCCCAAAGCCTGAGCCCATGTGGCTATGTCTGTCACAGTATCAGGAGGGTTGACGATCACACACATTCAGCAGCGTTTTCTGTCCTTGGCCTTTATGCACAAACTTGTGATTAACTGTATGATGGTGACACATTATTCTGCACATTATTTTTAAATTGACACATCATTCTCTTACAAAGTTTGGCACAAAGCAGGTGACCCATCTTTGTTTCCAACGGCTGAGCCTTTGGTGTCTTGACACAGCATATATTCCTGCAGTTTTTGGAAATAACTTGTGTCCAAACCCTCCCAGCACCATTTAAAGCAAGCAAACAGTACTGTCACATTTACTGGATGCTCTTTTCAAACTTGTTGGTCCAGCTCATACCTGCAGCTCAATAGGAGAAAGATCTGAAGACTGGGGCACCAAAACATTACTCTCAAAGCTTTTGTTTTTTCTGCAGACTGGATATAGGACTGGCCCAAATGTAAGGAATGACATTATTCCAAAGATACATAAGCCAGTAGGAATTTTGTAATGTTGAATACTTGTAAATGCTTGTTGTTACTTTTCTTTTTTCATGATCAACACAATGAGAATATTAGTGCACTAAAAACAGATATGAAATGTCCTCTTCAAAACAATTGGGAAGGCATTAACATATTGATAACCTGTCGTTTGATAACGATTTTGAGAAAGCAGTGTGATCTGAAAAAGCAATCTTTGTTTGTGTGTGTGTGGCACGATACATTTTTTTACCTCAAAAAGCAGAAACACTCCTTAAAGCTTCATTTCTGGGTGGGTGGAGCTGATCTGCTGGAGGCTGAAGAAGAAAATGTATGTAAACATGTTGGTTTTCGTGACCACTCAAGTACGGAATTCAAAACAGATTCGTTTTTCAGCTACAGTTGCATTGACTGATTGGAATATTTTGAACTGTAGCAGTTTTTACATCAAATTCTTTTATTAAAAAAAAACAAGGCCGGCTTGTTTTTCCATGACAAGAGCCCTATTACCAAAACCGGCTTTTAATTATCACTCTGGCAACTTAAACTAGAATGTTTAACAGCAGCAGTGTGTGTGTGTGTGTGTGTTTGTGTCTGTGGGTGGGGTGGGGGTGGGGGATGAGTGTGTGTGTGGGTGTGTGTGCTGGAAGTGGAAAAAAAAAGTGTTTGGGGAGGACAGAGAGGGGTCAGGTGTCCGGTCTTCGATCGTTTCAGCCAGCGCTGACAGCTCCAGACGCTGCTGGCCTAAACTCAGGAACCTCCTGGGCCGCCTGGCCGCCCGTCCGGCCGAGGAAATAAATCCCATGTGCGAGAGCCGTCGTTCGGGATCACAGACAGCCGCCTGACCCCTAGATCTCCCGAGCGAGGCGGAGGGCGCCGGCCCGACAGCACAGCCACACACCCACACACACACATAACCACATAAACACACACACACATACACACGCACACACCCAAGAGCTGCTGGTTTTAACTTACACAGCAGAGGCTCCAGAGCTGCCTCTGAAGGGCCGATCCCGATAAAGTCCATTTATAACCAAGCCAGGCTATTACTGACACATTAACCGCTTATGAAGGTTTTAGAAATTATCTGTTGGGCCGAGGGGCTTCAGCCGTGTGGCCTTTCAAGGCTCCAACTTTGACATTTGATTTACCCCCAGCTTAAAGTAGGTCTGGAGTCTGTCAGGCTTGTTTTTTTAGTAATTAAACATAATTGCAGACAAAACTGACAGTTGTTTACATTTCATATATTTTTGTTTGTGTTTTGGCAGCTGGACTGTTCGTAATAAACAAACAAAATTGAACATTTCCTTTTTTTCATTGTGAAATTCACGTTTTACAGTGGACTTGGTGTCTCTATGTTGTGTCTCTGGGGTGTGTGTGTGAGTCTGTGAGTGTGAGTATGTATATATTTGTGTGTGCACTGGTGTGAGTGTGTGTATCGGGTGTGAGTTTGTGTGTGAAAGAGAGAGAGTGTATGTGTGTGTGTGAGAGCGAGTGAGTGTGTGAGTGTGAGAGAGGAGTGTGTGTGTACTAGGCGTCAGTGTGTGTGTGTGTGTGTGTGTACTAGGCGTCAGTGAGTGTGTATGTGTGTGTGAGAGTGAGAAAGAGTATGTGTGTGTGTTTGTGTGTGTACTAGGCGTCAGTGTGTGTGCGTGTGTGCGTGAGAGAGACAGAGCGAGAAAGAGAGATAGATAGAGAGAGAAAGAGAGAGAGTGAGTGTGTGTGTGTGTGTACTGGGGGTGGGGGGTGACGGAGTGAAAGACGCCGCGTTTCCCAGCACGGGTACTTCCATCTATTTTGCTGCTGCTGTCTGAAAGGCTGGCTCCGAGCGCTCGGGGTGGGCTCTCTCTCTCTCTGATGGTTTTCCAGCGAGTATTTGTCAGGTCAGACTGTGCACCGCCCGGTCTCCCTCCTCTCCCCGGGTTATTTATTACCTCTCTCCCCGGCGGCAGCGCTGCGGCGGCGGGGCCGCTGCCAACAACGGCTCGGAGGGGCGGGGGCCCACTAGCAGGGGGACCTCGGGCATCGACACGACACGGGAAAAATCATGAGCCCAGCCTTCACGTTCAGACAACCACTGTAAACAGAGTGACTGGAAATACTGTAGTAGCTGCCTTTGCATTTTAATACATGCATGCATACATACATATATTTAAATTTTCGTGTCCACATTTTCAGAAAAAATATGACACAAATATACAGGACACATAATATATACAGACATACACATACACGCATATGTACATATGTGTGTGTGTGGACAATATGATTTCTGATTCTGACGTCTAAATATTATTTATATGTATATTTATATTAATCCTATAATATATTTATATGGACAAATGTATTGGGACACAGTTGTTTTCGAGGTTTGGCTTCAGTATATAAAGACATTTTGGTCAACGCCATACTTCCAACTTTGTGGATCCAGTGTTTGGAGAAGAACCTTTCTTAATCCAGCATGACTGTGTCACAGTGCACAAAGCAAACTCCATAAAGACATGACTGGATGAATTCAGTGTGGAAGAACCTGACTGTCCCGCACAGAGCCCTGACCTCAACCCCATCCAGCACCTTTGGGATGAACTGGAACAGAGATTGGGGGCCAGGCCTTCTCATCCAACATCAGTGTCTGACCTTATTAAAGCTACAGAATGAATGGACACAAATTCCCACAGAAACTCAGAAACCTTGTTGAGGACAGGCCACTCCATATAAAACCCTATGCATTTTAATATAATGTCATCAATCAAGTTTTAAGTGTTTTGAAGGTTCATTGTTTTTGACACTTCAATGATAGTTTAAAAATCCAATTAGTACTGTTCATAGGGTTTTCTAACATTGAGCTTTTATTATTATTATGGTCAATTCAGGCATTTTGAGACACATTAGGTAGGACTTGTCTCTGTGTTTTAGCTGATGCTTCCTCAGTGAGCAAAAGGAAAAAGTAACACTTTACAATAAGACCACCAGTTAAGAGGATTTATAAGTGGTTCAAAATTAGTTTACTAAATAGGTAAAGGGCACCTTATTAGGAAACAGCTGAAGACTATGGGTATAGTCCGCGGAAAAAGACAAAGTAACATCACTAACCTGCGAAGCTGACCTTAAACAGCAGAGACGCAAGTGGGCGCACTATTTGGCAAGCGACAGGTCCCTCTTGCCTTATTCTTTGTGTGTGATACCTTCTCATTAATGTCATTAGGATGTTTGTAACCCAATTATTATCCTTTACTAGTCTAAAGTCAGCCATAAACCCTTTACAAACGTAGTCTTATTGTAAAATGGTATCCAAGAAAAGAATGACTTGAGCCTCTTTTCCACCGCTGCGGTGCTAGTGCTGGTGCCAGTATTGAACCAGAACCAGCACAGGCACCAGCACCAGCACTAGCACCGGTACGTCCCTGGTGGAAAAGAGATATTAGTGCCTTTATCATTCTGGGCCAATTGCTTTTGGGACCCATATTACCACCCACCCCTCACCCCCAACCAAAGTATTGGCCAAAGTTACAAAATCACCCTATTTTGTTTGATTCTCTACAAATACAGCCTGTCGTCATTTATTCATATCACCTTAGCTCTGGTCACGCATCCTTTCTATGTGATGAACAAAAGATTCCTTTGAAAAAGTGTTAATAGAAAAAGAGAGATATTTAAATAACATCTGTGGTGGTAGTCAATAAATGATGTGCCAAATAACACCGTACTTACGGATCAGCTCACGTAAATATTCTTAAACAGTACGTTGTTGATAAGCTTCCTGTGAACACCTAATTCAATGTTCATAAGTAGATTTAACTGAGAGCATATGTTTATATATGAGTTTGTGAGTTTTGTGTGGGTATACAAATATCTATATAGGCTACATTACCATGTGTGTGAGATTTTGTACTCAGCTAAAGAACAACTACCTTCATAAATATGAGGGAAAATGCTCACCATGCAAAGTAATGCTTTATAGAGTGATATAAAAGAGGAAGCTCATACCTTGTATCTCTGTGATAGGCTATATTGTCATGAGGTAGCATTTAACTGTACTACATAAAAAAAAACATTGGGGCAGTTTTTAACGTTTTGCAAGGGGTAGCTGTTTTGTTCTGTTAGAACAAAATAATGGAATGATGCTATTTCTCTCTCTCCCATTAATTAAAAAATAATTTTATGTGTAATTATGTAAATGTGCGTATATGTGTGTGGGTGTGTATTAGTGAGAGATATAGTATGGAGGTATTGTTATATCTAGTTTACTCTAATATCATGGCCTTACTCTAATGTCAATCATGGCCAGTTTAATTAAACGTTAATTAGCTTCAGTATATGTGTTGTTTTCATGCAATATGTTGGGGCGAGAAGTTGAGAGATCATTCACTGGTCTTCTTTAATATGTTTTTATACTTATGGAATGTGATGGAGCATAATGCTTGTATTTGTTGATTGGTGTGATTTTTCACACTGTATTGTCTGCAGGAAACTACTGTTATTCTTCATGTAAGTTTAAAAATGTCAAAAATAAAATACATCATAATACATGCCAAAATAAGTTACAATATTGCAACGGGATTGTCCAAGAGGCCTTTGTAGAAATCTAGGGTTGCTTTTAGGACCTAACTTCCCTGTAACCCAATGATGGTGATAACCACCAGCCACCAAATGTTTTAGTGTAAATAACAAGTCTTCTGTTGCAGCTGGTGGCCTGGTGGTCAGGGAGATGGTCCTGTGGGTTGTGGGTTTGAATCCCAGGACTGTTTGTTACATCACTGAGGTACTTTTGAGTAAGGTACCGTCCCAAAACATTGCTCCCGGGGTGCTGTGTTCCTGGCTGACCACTCTTCACTTGGTGAATGGGTTTAAATACAATTTCACAGGCTTCACACTGTGTGCTGTGTTCACATTTGCCAATAAAAAGTAGAGCAAAAAAGTTTCAGTGAAGATCAGTGTTTCAGTTACAGTTGGTGTTTGTAATATGATGTGAGCTCCTAATTTTTCATTTATACGTGTTATACAGATCATATGTGTATGTATTCCTCGCAAGCTATTAGCCAGTAGTTTGATACATTTTGACTTGACGAGCAGACTTATACGACCCTTCATTTAACAGCATTTGCATGCTGCTTATTATGCTGTGCATGTAAATCCTTTTTATAGCTCATTTTTTAAAAGTTTTTTGGTGTCATCTCAAAATCTAATACTACAAATAAAAAACTATAGTACAATGCAGCACACCGGTGCCAACATCTCACAGTATAGTGTATTTTTGCATGTTTGCGTCATGTTGTATTGTGATTTCCGAGAGCTTTAAAATGAGGATTTATTGGTTTTCTTATGTTTTCTCTGGAGGAAAGCTCATAGACTGGAGTATAATCCTAGCTATATGACTGTGGGCACGTGTTGTCATAATCATCAAAGCTTATGTTAACCTCATGATGAATGACTTTTGGGTTTAGATTTGGGACTGGCTATAGCATTTTACTTCAGTTACTGGAATGATGTTTATTTGTAATCAAATAATACACAATAAAAAAATAACATTTAAAGAACATGTCATAAAAATTGAAACTGAGTAACTTGTTTATGGATTAATTCCAGTTTATTTAAGATCAGTTTTGTCGAAGTACTCACAGGAAAGTCTATTCAGTTGGCAGCCATCTTAGCAAAACATCCCATCATACAAGACCAGGCTCCTATCTGCTAAAACTGGGGTGATGCCTACAACCACAGCACATTAATGGTTTGAAAACAAATTGAAATCAATGTTTGTAGATTGTAGAGTTTGACTCAAATAATGCACAAAAATCAGCCACTTGGTTGTTTTCACAGAAGGGTTAGATTTAACAGTATCCAAGATCAAACTGAGGTTTGTGTATATAAAGCACATTATTAAACACAAAACTTCACTCAGTGTGTTTTACTGGAATAGAATACAACATGAAACAAAATTAAATTGAACAATGAATGCAATAAAATAATACACAGAAAGTAAAATGAAATAGAATTAATCTATAACATAAATAAAATAATACATCGTTGAAAGCAAATTGAAAATGCAACAGAAGCGCAAAAGTTTAAAGAAGGTAGAGAGGAATAGTGAAGTTTTTTAAAGCTGGCTACAAACACCACGCTGAGCATTATGAGACATCTTATTCATGCTCAACCAACCTCCTTTGTAATGTCTCACCCACTTTAGCCAAAAATAGAGACTCAATCCACTATGAGTGCAACAGCCAGTCCCACCGCTATTACCCTTACTACTTTAGAGGACATGCTAAAGTTGATTTCAGGTTGTTTCCAAGCTACATTCATTTTACAGATGATAATAACACATAAGGCCTCTGCCTTTGAAAGTTAACATTTCTGTATCAGTGTATCTTGATGTCTCCAGTTGGTGTATCAGAAATTAGCAGTCTGACGTCCAAGCCCATATTCCCTCAATTCTCATTTCTGGCTCAAGAAATTTCACTGTTAGGTTTTAGGCCTATATTACAGTATATATTGTGTGTAGGTGACTACTACATTGGCCCTAGCTTTTCCATGGCTTCATGGGTAAAATCATATCGGATCCAACCATTTTTACAGTGATTTAGATGCTGGATAGCGGGTTTACCAGCATTCCTGCTTAGTCTGTGTGTAACATTGTTAGCAATCAACAGCTAACAAATATACAAACATGTGCCAGCTTGATTAATCTACATTCCATTAATGATGTTAGGTGATACTGCAGTATAGTTAACAGTGAACCTTTCATGCTACTTATTGTGGAGGACGAACAAGGTTATGCCTGGAGACCCAATTAAATTTTTTTTGCAATTTAATAAAAATTCAAGAAGTTCCTTCTTACTGACATCAGAACTGAACTGTACTGGTTTTGAATAAGCTTTGATTATGTCCTTCATGTTAGACAGTCAAAATTGGTGGCCTAGGTGCTGGTATGACTAATGTTAGTAATGGTGTGGTAACCTCAACTAGAGTTTTATTCTGTGATTTTGAAAAAAATAGTAATTGATAAACTGTATCCAACACCCCCTATTCATCAAAGCTTTCTATAATTCATTACTTTTTTCACACTTATACAGCATTACATTTTCACAGGGGCAATTTCAGTTGGTAGAGTCAAACAAGAACGTATGTAGCTTTTACTGATCATCTACGGTATCTAAACTGTGAAGCTAAAACAAATTATCAGTGATAGTGGGCAGTGATGAAACTGCTATTTGGGTAGTTCTACTAAAGCTAAACACAGTCACCATCTTTATCATCTGGGATGAAAAAGAAACCATCTGGAACTAATAAGGGTAAGACCTTGATGACCTCATAGCTAATAATGTAAATGTATTTGCATCTGTATGAGTGTGAAGCAACTACTACAAGTCATTGTAAAGCACTTGAAAGTTTGACACAATGTAAAGGGCAGCTGTTGTACTCAACAAAAAATAAAAACATTTCAGAAAATTTTTTTGGCATGGTTTCTTTGGAAAATGAACAGTATATATAATTTGATGCAGACCATATTGACATCATGTCCAGTTTATGTACGTTGTTCATTCCTCTACTGATTCAACTGAAACATCTATGCACATCATATGCGATCGAAACAATTCAGCAACTTTTTTGATTTACCAAAAATGCATCCCCAGAGATATCTCTGTTGAATCTCATGAGGCAGTTCTGATTTCCTGCAAAGCCGACGATAAAATGAAAAGCGAATGTGCTGCTTGTGCCGTGTGGGTGGCTGGCGCTCTCATTACTAAATACAAAAGAGATAAAACATGAGAGCGCAGAAGTAAACTGTGTTTGAGGCAGGAAACGAAAAGTTCAGGGGAACCCTTTCCTGAACCTGGTCCGTGGGACGTGCAACACTATCATCTGTAAGTTCAGGGGAATACCTCTTTCGTGAATGTTACTCTTTGAGTGCGTTGCAGAGGAAATTGTGACTCACTCTCATGATTCTGATGAAGACGGTGGGTGTGCGTGGGGAGGGATATCCCCCATGGGGGATCCTCACACTTACGGTTTCAGGGATCTCCTACAGATACACAACGTTCTTTCAGAAGGTTCTGACCTTTACATTTTTTCCAGTCTTCTACTGATGCGTATTTGTGGAGGCAATGTTGCTTCGTGAATTTCGCTGAGTCCGATACGCATCTCTTAGAAGCATCGATACTTTTGATTAATGAAGCAGTGGTGGGACAGAAGAGACAGCAACTGAAGTTAGAGAACCTGAATTTGTTCTGAAAAAGCACCAATAAAAGCAACCAGTAGAGTGTGTTTGTGTGTTTGTTTGTGTGTGTGTCTGTGTGTGTGTGTGTGTTTGTATGACCTGTAGAGCAGGAATATGACCCACAGCTGAAGATGCAGAGCCTGAGTAACCCCGACCTTTTACACTGAAACACTGGATATGCAAATGAGCTGCAGGTTTTAGTCATTGAGGTTTATCTGCAAGGGTCCCCTTGAGTGTTAGTACAGTGTGGTTGTAAATGAGAACATTCAAAAGCTACATTTCAGAATTCGTGTTTTCTACCGATTGGGCATGGTGGTAGGCAACAACATCTAAACAAGCAGAGACACTCTGACACTAATAAAAGTAAGTAATATGTTTTCATAGCCTACATTACAACCAATATGCCAATTCAGACTACTGCAATAACACTTCTACACTTTAGACATATGAAAAACAGACGGTGAATGAAGGATCTCAAGAACATTCTTGTGAATTTCTGGCAACTTTCAGACTTGGAGGTTTATTGATCACAGTTTTTTTGTAGTGAAGACAGTGAAAAACCTCACTGAATTAAGATTTACACCGTAAACGTCCATATCATAACAGCTGTCTAGGTAAGCAAACCTCCAGTCATCTGCTTCTTTATCTGCTAAACATAACCCGCACACTGTGAGTCTTTGCGTTCATCATAATATAGGATGTATAAATGTGTAAAACTTTTTGTCACAAAACTGGTAAGGCTTTCAGTTAGGTGTCAGAAGATTGCTGTGAGAACCGGATTGCATTCAACCTTGAGAGCATTAGTGAGGTCAGGTACAGAAAGGGGATGATTAGTTCCGGATCACAGACTCCACTTCAACTCATCCCAAAGGTGTTGGGCGAATCTCCAGTACCCTTCCGCCGCTCCATGGCACAGTGCTAGGGGCTGTATGACCCTCGATCTCACCCTTGGTGACAGTCATGGTAATTTTAGGATCATAGCATCCTATTCTTCAGGCAAGGTCAGGATCAGGAGGACGTAGCCAGCATATAGCGATTATAAAAAATATAAGGAGAATAAAAAATGCCTATATTTAGGGTTGTCATACAGTCATAATGATTCATGTGTCAGATTTATTTATTTACTTATTTCATTTTTCACTTGAAATCATTCATTTAAAGATAAAGTCTTTTATTGGCTGTTTCTTTCTTTCCATTGTGTTGATAGTATTATTAGGCAGATCTATTCTTAACTACATTGGTAAACTATAAAAGAACAGAAGTGGAAATAACTGTATGCCTAGTATATACTGGACAGCTTATAGTTATAGTATAATAACTATAGTATTATAGTATTATAGTTTAAATAAACACAGATCTATATTGGATTTAGCTACAGGAATAATGCTAGTATCTGTCAGGTCCTCACACCAGCAGCCCCCAATAGGAAAGTCTTCAGCTTCACCCTCAGTGGTGTCACTTTATAGTAGATACTTTCCTTTATTAAAATGGGTGTCTGGATACTTTTGGACATCTAGTTTAAACTGTAGGCTACATTCACAAGCGAGTTTGGGATTCTTTATTTTTTCATATATCCGAGACAGCGGTAGAAAAGTAGGCTGTTCTTCACATCTGCTCGGCGGCGGCTGGAAATTGTTACGCAACTCCGTCCGTCGAGAGCCCCCCTCTGCCTTTCCGCGCTCGGGCTGCCTCCACTGTTTAAATGGGCCAAGTTAGAGAAGCGGCGGAGAGTGCAAATCTTGTTTGGTCTGGGTCTAACTAAAGCGTGACTTTACCGGTATACACGGGGTTAAAAGAGAGAGAGAGAGAGAGAGAGAGAGAGAGAGAGGTGGTGGTAGTGGTGGTGGCTGTGATGGTTGTGGGGGGGCCGAAAGCGAACGTCCCATTAAGCTCCAGACGTTCTGTTGCGCGCAAATAGTTAAAATAAGGGACTGAAGAGGGACAAGTGTTTTTCTTCAGCCCTGTGTCAAATGTGAGAACTTTTTAAAATTATTATAATTTTTTTGCCAGCATGTGCGTTTGTTGTTTTTGATTGTATCCTGTGGGGCTGCGTTACAAGGCTCCAGTAACCGGGGCTGGAGCATCCAGAGTCACTGGCAACTGGGAAGCGTGCGTCCGGACTTATGTGCTGCTGATCAGGGTTGGAGACCAGGAGCTGGAGCTCTGAATGAAACTTGTGGAGGAGACACAGGCCGAGTGAAGCAGAAGCAGCAGGAGCAGCAGCAGCAGGAGCACCTTCGTGGGGGTTTGATCCGATGAGCTTTCAGAGATGTCGAGGAGGAGATGGCCGGTACTAGCCGCGCGAGTCCGACGCGCCAGGAGGAGCGCGCGAGCGGCGCAGTGAGGGCGGACGTGAGTTCCAGGTCCAGTTCCAGTTCCAGTTCTAGCTGTAGTTCTAGTTCTATTTCTAGTGCGAGCTCGAGCACGAGCTCGAGCCCCGTTTCGGAGGGCGCTGCTGCGTGGTGGCGCGCGTCCCCCCCCAGCCCCGAGCACGAGGACATGCCCGCCGTGAAGCGGGAGCGCGCGGACGGCGAGGACATGACCCTGGCCGCCTTCCACCGGCAGTCCGGATACGCGGCGCCCCTGAACGCCGCCTCGCTGCCCGTGGTCACCCCGCACCCGCCGCCATCCAGCGCCCCTCCCACGCACCGTGCTGAAATCAGTACCCCCCTACCC
>JBBKCR010016805.1:0-12318 GCA_037577295.1 Ladigesia roloffi | reverse complement strand
TACGGTGCTTATTCCCGCCTTCATAACACTGACCAATGACACACTTGAAACAGTTGCGATAATTGTTATTTTTTGTGCGATTATGGGGGGGTCCTTTGAACATTTTCTGCTCCAGTAGGGGTCCCCGGCCCAAAAAAGTTTGAGAACCCGTGGCCTAATGCATGTTTTTTTTTTTTTGATGATGCCAAAAACATTTTGCCTCGTAACCAGACCCGGCGCCAGACATGGGTTTGCGGACGGACCTCTGGGGGCCACACATTTTATAGGATCGTGGCCACATTTTGTGCATATAATGAAAGGTGTTTACACATATTTCCTAAACGTACAGGTTTGAGAGAAGGATGTTGCCGAATACTAATAGCAAGAGGGTCAACAGCCATTGCAAAGAGCAGAGGGCTAGGCAGACAGCCTTGGCATGTCCCTTATATATGTAATGCAAATGGAGTTTTGTTGTTTTGTTTAATTAGAATGCAAGAAGTGGGGTAAGCATATAGTATTTCAAGTATATAGTATTTTAATTAAAAAAAAAATGGATATCAAGTCCAAATTCCACCAGCATCCTCCACATATATGGCCAGCTCATCAAATGCTTTTTCTGCAACTGAACAAAGAGCAGTCACTTTAAAAACTTTCTTGTAATTATGATAATGTATGTTCATTAACCTTCTAACATTAAAGAATGTAAATATTTTAGGAATGAACCCAGCCTAATAATGGTGACAATAGGTTTGTTCAGTCTAATTTTGTAAAAATCTTCATGTTAGTGAGGAAAGATGAAGGATCTTTTTATGTTTAAACATAGTGAGATATTAGCCACATACAGAGAATTTGGAGATTTCTGAGTTATGAATGAATTAAACATTCACAGCAAAAGGGGATCAATCTGCATTGGACATTTCTTATATAATTATATGGTGTAACCATTTGGACTAGCACACTTATCATTCGAAAATGATTTTATAGCATCCAGAATCTTGTGCATAGGGAAATCCGAATCTGTCGCCTAACCCGATATATTGCTCAATCTCTCCTTTGCTTTTGGTGTATATAGCTGTCGGTAATCCAGTAATCACCCACTTTTCACAGGGGTTATGTTCCAAGAGCACCCACATATTGAAAAAACGCATTATTGTGCTTTGACAAAAAAAGAAAAAAAAATTTCTGTGTTTATAGTTGAAACCCTAAATATGTCCCAAATATGCTCCAAAAACACTTGCACTCAATTATTATAAAGCTTAGTGTTCTTTTTGCTCACAGTTGGACTTATTTCAAAGCTAAGACTCTAGAGTTTAATGTGCCAGAGAAAGAAAATATGAAAAATTATTGCAACAAAAGAAATGTGGATGACATTTGCAGTTTCCATGAATTTGCTGGAGTTTGTCGCTAACAATTATTATTCAGATTTAAAAAATTTAATTTAATTTAAAAATAAGCTTCAAACATTACCCTTAACGAAAATGCAAAGGTAAGCCCGTGTCCTGTCTCCCACAATTAATAAATGCAAGTATTTTTTTTGGTATGCACTGCCATATTTTTTATAAGCAGGGTAAATCCAAAAAAATTTACTAATTTTTTTGTAAAAATATACTTTAGTGACATGCAGATGTGCTTTGCCCTCCAAGACTTCACCACTGGGTGGCAGCAGCTGGAGTTGGGAATTGCAATGGGGTGCGCCATCTCCCCAATCTTGTTCGTGGCAGCCTTTGTGATAATCCTCATTGGAGCAAGACAAGTGGTTGGGGGAATTAAATTTCCAACCGGTCAGAGGTTACCGCCAGTGAGGAGCTACATGGATGACGTAACCAGCCTTCTTCGGACAGCAGCATGTACATCTTGGCTGCTGGGAAGGGTGGACGAGTTGATGTCATGGGTCAGAATGAATATCAAATCTTCTAAATCTCGTAGCCTGTCACTCAGAAGGGGAGTCAGAAATGACAACACCATCTTCACTGTCGGGGGAGAGAAAATCCCCCTTCTGGCTGAACGACCCATCAAAAGCCTGGGAAGGCAGATCTGTCAGATAAGCACTTGTGGAGGGCCTTCATGAAACAGCTCGTGAATGGCCTGCGGAAGATTGATCGGAGCCAACTCCCTGGGAAGTACAAGGTTTGGTGCAATCAGTTCACACTCTTCAGGAGGGTGATGTGCCGCCCTGAAAATTAACGAGATCCCTTTATCTGTCGAGAGTAAGATGGCCTCTTTGGGAAGAATACACTGCAGCTCCCAATGTAGTCCATCATTCTGGGTTACAAGCAGGAACCGTCTACTGGCAGGAAGTGGAAGGCCCAAGCGGAGATTGACCAAGACATCAGCTGGCTGCAACACCAGAAGATTATGGGCAGAGTCCAGGTTGGAAGAACAGGGCTAGGATGGGGAGAAGCGCCACGGTTCTGGTCCAAGGCTAACTGCAAGGAGAGGAAGGAGATGATGGTGGCAGAGGTGTCGAGAACAGAGGAAGAGTGCAACAAGATCAAGGCCGTGTCACAGGGCCGACAAGGGAGTCGTCAGCCGGAACATCAGTTGGTCAGATCTGTGGAGGATCCCACAGGCAAGGGTCAGTTTCCTGATTCTGGGAACTTACGACAGGCTTCCCTGTCCTCGCAACCTAAACCTTAACCTAACCCCAATAACAGCTGCAGGGGGTGACAGGGAGACATCCTTGTCACTGCTTCGCCACCAGGAGACGTTCCAGCGATTGAAGGAGCGAAGCGTTGGTGAATGATGGTTCCTAGCTGAAGACCCTGCATCTGACCCATGGGCACCGGAGGAGGTGCGACAGGCAGCAATGCCAAGCAGGTTATACCACCTACCTGTACATTGACTAGTGAAATATATAAGGACAATCACCAATTATTATTACAGTTCAATAATTTACTCTTTGTAGGGCCGTGACCTGCTGGTTAAAGCAGACATTGGACAGCGACTGAGCTCAAAAGCTACTGAGCTGTAAATGCTTGAACAACTGTAACCATAAATTTGGTGGAATAAAAATTAAAAACAACAATGATCACAACTGGTTAAAAACTATCAACAGTATGGAAACCGTAACATACCTCAAATTGGCTCATCCCAGTGGCAGAGTATGTCAGTAGATTATGTGACAGTTCGGCCCAAATTAGGTAGCGGGCCCAGGAACGCTTACAATCGGCCACGAAACATCGCAGGAAGTGTTCCAGCTGTTGGATGGTCTGCTCCATCTGAATGTTGGTCTGAAGATGGTATCCAGACAACAATCTCCTGGAAACCTTGATCAGACTGCAGAAGGCCTTCCCGAACCAGGCTGTGAACTGGGACCCTCTGTCTGAGACGATGTCCTTGGGGAACCCATGTAAGTGGACTAAGTGTTGATGGTCGGTCCAGATGATGAAAGGGTCACTGCCGCCCTGACGCCAGTGACACCATTCCTCCAGAGCCATTGAGTGGGATGAAACTTTCTGGAGAAGAAACTCCAAGGATACAGTTTCTGCTCTGGACCTCATTGGGAGAGAACTGCTCCTACGCCCACATTGTGTCACAGTTCATCATATCGCAGTTCTACAGGACCATGGATGAGACCCTCTGTCACTCCACCAGCGAACACTGGAGGTCACAGTCTCTCTCTCTAGGAGGCTTTTGTCATAAGTCGAGCCCTTCCTTTTTATTACTATTCCCACCTGTTTTGTGTTATTGTTTCGAGTTCCCTACAATCATGGTTCACTGCCCTCACCTGTTATTAGTTTCTGTTTCAAGAACAATTGGCTCGTTGTTGCACCCTAGCACTATTTAAGTTGAACTGTCCTTTGTTTTTGTCATGGGGATATACTTCTCAGTGGCTTGTTGTTTGTCCTTCAACAGGGCATATAGTTGCCACGGGGTGGAGTCTTGCCAGTTAGGATGTTCATTTCCAAGTTGTATGGCCAATGAGGTGGTAGTTGCACTGCCCTCTTCTTCCTGAACACCTCCTTAAGGTCGGCACAGGGATGGCAGTGATGTCGACAGCGGGGTCTGGGGACTCCCCTGAACACATCCCAACCGTCGCAGAGAGGCAGAGCTCTTGACAAGTTGACCCCCACTGAAGGATACTTTGCTGTTTCCATGAAATGAGGGGATCATGTTGAACCACTGCGGGGTAGCCTAAGATGACGGGAGGTGAAGTGAGTTCACAAGAAAGGAGATTTTCCCCTGGTGGTTATCGATGATGAGCTGGACGGGAGTTGTGCGGTGGATGATAGAGCTGTGAAGTAGAGGCCTACCATCAATGGCAGTGATATTCAATGTCTAGGATAATGCTTCTAATTTTACACCCAACTGAACAGCATAAGAATGGTCAATTAAGTTGCCAGCTGCCCCTGAAATGACAAAGGCAGCGACACTGACCCATTTGTGGCTGTGTTGGATGTAAGCCTGAACCAGAAAACAAGAAATGTTGGGTCTGCTCTGTTTAGCTCAGGGAAGTGCGCCTTAATTGCATGTGTTCCCTGGCTCCCGAGTGGGCATCTGATGGAGGTGGAGGATCCGGGGTGGTAGCCATTATTTTAAAAGGTGCTGTAGTAGGCATGGGCAGCAGGTTACGAGGAACTGACCCGAAGATGGGAGCTCATGCATTTATCTATCGGCATGCATAGTTGGATCACACCCTCCAGATTGCCACCGGAACTTTCCTTCACACTCATGCAAAATGTTACAAAATGTTTACTCATAGAGATGAGTTGGGAGGGCGAAGGGAGACTATATGAACAAGCAACTCCGGAAACCTTGTTTGCTGTATATATACCCTGTGACGCGCTAATTTCCTCTGGCACGTCATGTGACCTGTGCATGTGACAAACTCTCCCTGGTATCAAATTTCACTCAGAGGTATGTCACTGTTTAGAAAGTAAACATGATATGATTTCATATTCAGTCCTACTGAATGAGTCTAACAAATGAGTTCATCATGATAATTTTTGATAGCCTGAGTTATTACATTCAAACAGTATGGCAAATGAAAGCAATTTCATTTAAGGCTTAGTTTTTATTTATGTGTCTTTCTTTAGATTATTGAGAATTGTAACAATGGTTTCTCTCTCTCTTTTTCTCTTAGGTGTGTTATATCTGCAGTATGGTGATGATATAAAGCAGATTCGGATGCCTAACGAGATAACAAGTGCAGATACAGTTCGAGCTCTTTTCGTCAGTGCTTTTCCACAGCAGCTCACCATGAAAATTCTTGAGTCACCCAGCACAGCCATCTATGTTAAAGATGACATGAGGAACATGTACTATGAGCTAAATGATGTCAGGTATGCTTTGTGTGTTTGTGTGTGCATGTTGAGGATGTAAGAGTTTGACAACAAATTTTAAATCTTTTTTTAAATTTTAATGTCATGGTACTTTTGGATTTTTTTCTCATTCTAAATGCAATTCCCCAAACAATAATAAATAAGATAATAGTTCTTCTATAGTTAGATTACACCACAGCTGTGTGATTGGAATTCGACACACTTATTTAGAGTATGCTATTACTTTCAAATATTAATCAACACACTGCTGTACTGTTACAATAGAATAGTGCTTATTTTTTGTCATGTTATCAAGCTAATGTTAGCTTGGTGTCAATTTCTGTCATTGTCATTCGCGTCCTGCAGCAATAATATAATTCAGTTTAGCAGTATAGTATTTTAAACTGCAAGCTTAAAATTGTTGAGTGTCAAAACATTTTGACCCTCTTCCTAATATACTGCTCATCCTCGATGTTTCAGCAATGGATGCCTCAAGTAGCTGATTATTTAATTTAGTGGAGGGTATGTCTGAATATGTTCGGGTTAAATAACAAAAAATGTATTCGTTACACCCAAAAGCCCCACAGAGACAAAAGGTTCACATTTTCATCACCCTGAATAAATTTGTTTCATATAAATTCACATGTGACCATGTTTTGGGTATCTATAGGTATCAAATGTCCCAGTAAAGTCAAAATGTTTGTTTTCCACCCATATCCACAAAGGTACTCACAAATAGCAAAATGCAAGATCACAGACACATTTAATTACTGCCTCTTTAATTTTTAATTAGTTCTCTTGCTTTCTATGCCTTGTAGTGACCTGCCCCTCTGGTTACCTGGGTGATGTAAGCTGAACTTTGAGATCCTCTCCCTTTTACCTTTATCAGAGCTATAATAATAAATTACAGTCACACCGTCACATGACCAGAGCTGAACATGCCATATCGCCCGCACATAGTAAAATTCACACAGGCACACACGTCATCTAGTAGAAAACAGGGTTATGTTGACCTGCACATTCATTTATATGAGACAAAGTTTAGTGTGCGCTGACACTCCAAAACATTGTGTTTTTCAGTGAAGGGATTACAGGAATCTGTAGTCTAGGAAATAGCTATTGAGTAATAAGTCTTTAGAATTTAAGAAAGCTAAAACTTTGAGGAGGACCCCAATGGATTCAGGCATAGAAGAGCAGCGTACCTTTCTGCCTTTTAGCAGCAACAATGCCCCCTTCTCCCACTGGAACTCTCCTCTCACTCGTGTTGATCTGCCTTCGTCATTGGTGCATCCATCTGTGGCCAAGCTCAGATGTCAGCCATACGGCCGCCGCACTCGACCTCGCTCGGATGGGGATCTCTGGAGCCCATGTTTGACTGATTTTGATCTGTCCCTCCACAGCAGTATCACAGACCAAGCCTGTCTCAAGGTGTACCACAAAGACCCAGTGCACCCCTTCAGCCAAGGTGTCCGGCCCAGCATAGGTGATGGCAGAGTGAGTACAAGTCTGATACGTTTACAAAAGAAAGGGCTGTAGAAGCTTGGTTGACAAGTTTAGGGGAGGGTTGTTTGTCCTTGGAAGTTAATTTCATAAAGGATTATTACCAAATGTAGAGTCTGTAGCAAGTCTAACTTTTAGCTTGCCATGGTACTGCACTATGAAAAAGTGGAAAAACGTATCCTCCACAATTTCAATCTCGTACTGTAGATGGTTACCACAGCTCAAATCGGCTAAATGATAAGGCTGCAGAAACTAATCAAAATAATTAATTATTAAAATATTTACTAACTAAGCTTCAGCCTTTGGTGCTGGAACATTACAGAAGTTTTATTTTATATACAGTAAACCCTGAAATTTGTGCAGTTTACATTCAAAGAGCATCCGTGAATTGTGAAAAAACAGGAAATTGTGATGTGGTAGTAATGCCTATAAAAAGTCTAAACAAGACCCTAAATATGCTCCCAAAACACAGTATATATAGCCTTTATAAAATGTAATGGTAAATCTGAATCTATACAGTACAGCATTTCTTAAAATATTTGTCCTGGGTACAAATTATATTATACAAATTTATAGCTGTATGTCTTGAATAAATATTTTTTGCTTATCTTGTCCTTTGGGAATTTAAAACAAACAACTAATTGATTTACAAAATGGAGGATTAATCAAAAACTAAAAATTGTTAGTTGCAGACTTTTGTATGAGGTGGTCTAAATTAGACTGTGCACTCATGCTCGAATATTGTGTGATTTGCACCCTCTCATTTCTCTTTTGTGCCTAAAGTCTGGTTATCATGTTCCTTAGAGCCTTTGTTGCCTAAGTCTGATTTCAGGGGGATTTGAGCAGGCCTTCTGAAACCTGCTGGGCATCTGATTCAAAGGGTTTTCTCCTACTCCATTCTTCTCTTTAATCCTCCCCATTCTCCTACAGTGCCTGCCATGTTTGTTCGGCATGGATGTAACAGAAATAATAGTGTTCCTCAATGTGTGTATATGTATGCACCCAAATCCTCCTTGGTCACCCACTGAATTTTTTTGTGTCCCCTAATCCTTAGACTGGCTTTGGGATAATAGGCTTTTCATTCGATCTTTACATAAGCTAGCAGGATCTACAGAGAAACGAGTGGGCTGAAGATAAATGTAGAGTTAAAAATTTGGCTGACATAATGTCACATTGAAGTGGTCCATAATGTCACATTTTAGTGGTAACTATATTTGAGTGCTGCTGTCAAGATCTATCACTTCACATAAAGCTTCATTTGATTTACTATTTAAATTTTATTTCTATATTCATTTATTCATTTATTTATGTTTCTTTTTACAAATATTTAAAGAGTGCTTGTTTGGAGGTTTAGAGGGGAAACTCCAGCCCTCCGTCTCCACTTGTTGCTGCTTATCATTTGTCTGGTTTAGTTAAAATCCAAAAATGTGTTGGTCAGAAAAGAAAAAGTTTGTAACTGCATCTGTGCCAAGACTCAGACTACCTGTTACAGCTTGACTTTGTGCTTGTTTTGTGCTGATTTTTGTCAGATGTCATTGATGAAACTAAACTGCTAAATATTAGGCCTATTGGTTGGTGTGACTTTCTATTTTATCTGTGTGGTGAAGATCAAGACAACAAAAAAGACAATCTTTGGGAGCAGTGTCTAGTGCTTTAGAGTTGGGGGTAATGATTGTCTTGGATAACCCTGTCCTGATTTGTTTGAGGCTGTGCTTGAATTGCACATAAATAATGGTGGTCCCAAATGTTGGATGGCATTTTCTTAACAAAACTATTGCATTGTTCTAGACCTAAGTAGTACAATGCTTTAGGATTGCATCTTTTGAAGTGCAGTTGGAAGCTTTGCTGCTCGGAAGGTCCGTGGTGGTCAGAAGTAATCAGACAGCTCCGCATATTAACGATTTTTGGCTAAAACTCCGGGGGTATTATGGCAAACAAGGGGTCTTTGGAAAGGTCTCACCGAGCCCTCTCTAACTGTGAAATGTGTTTGGGATTGGTGCTCACAACGTGGAGCTATGCCGCTCGTAATGTCCTTTGACTGCCTCAGAACCAATGACACCGCGTCTGATTCAGGCATCTTCTGAAACTTTGAACAGGAAGAGGACGTAATTTGGGTCTTAAATCAAAGTACTACATGTCTGCTAAATAGTTATAGGGAATACACACGCTATATTACATGATATTTCTACCTACAGTCTATTTTATTCATGGTGTCGTCTTGTCGCCGTTCTGTGACTTTGGTCTAAGAAATTTCTGGGAACATACAAGAGAGGTAAAAAATCTACTCCACTGAACACCACAGAAAATCCTTCCTCCCATTACCACCAGATTCTTTGGTCCTGTCACATACCCACCCTTCATATTCGATGAACTTATCACACACTCACTAAATAATCTGTACAATAACCAACATCTACTCAAATGTGGACTTTGTTTTTGTGATCATTAATTGCATATCTTGTGCATATATTGTAATGTTTATAGTACAGAGGATTTTCTAGAGAGTTTTATTTTACCTATGTTTATATTTTAAATTGTGCACAGATCTGAAATCAAAAGGAAGAGGATGTCTGATGAGAGGCAAATACAATGAATTAGGATTAAAATAAGAATGTTTTCTGTCTAATATGATCAGAAAATTCTCAGTATGCTATGGGGCATTAACTGACCTGGACAAAAGGTAAACTTCTGAGTTATACATGGGTTGGGTGTGGTGCTGTGACTCACCCCCAAATAATTCCTCAATTGTGAGAGGACATGAAAAGAGAGTAGGCACAATGAACAGTCTGCTGCCTGACATTTCCGAGAATGCTGTGAGCCTTCAAGGAGTAGTCATTGCAAATAACAGCTGTGGGTCGAAAGTTTTGTTTTGTTTTTTCTGTATCTGGGTGGTGCTTTGTGACAGTGTGGATTGCATGCACAGCATTCACCTCAAGGTTTAACACTGAAGTTGTACTTTTCTTAAAATGTTTTTGAGGATCTAAGGACTTGAAAGAGAAATTGCCTGTAACTAAACCTTAGTGAATATAGTTTGGACAAATTGGACTTGAGGAATAATATCAGAGATACCTTCTCTGTCGATATGTACCGTATTTTTCGCCGTATAAGATGCACTTTTTCTTCCCCAAAACTGGGGGAGAAAAGTTGGTGCGTCTTATATGTCGAATATACATTTTGCCTGCATTAAAACTGCACCTAACTGTGTGTTATGCTGCTCGCAGTCCTCATTTTATGCTGTGTGTGATGCAGGCTAGATTTTGTGGCATGTACTGCGGGCTGTGGAGACGTCTCTGACCCTCGTGACAAAAACGAGACATTAAACGAAATCTATAATGTATTTTTGTTGACGAATAAGAACGAGACTAAATGTGGTTTACAATATAAAAACTGTGCTAAAGCGTCTCTTCATTTTCATTGACTAAAACGAGACGAGACGTTAAGTATCTCCACCTGTATGACGTGAGTGTACAAAAGTTTTGGGAAACTTTTCTTCTTTTAAAATTGGGTGCGTCTTATATTCCAGAGCATCTTGTACACCGAAAAATACAGTATGTAACTATGTAGAATGTTTCAAAATATTATTAATATGTTGGTTATTCTTAAACATCCATATTCCAACTATTCGTATTCTAAGTGTTTTTAGTCACGTTTAAGTACTAAAGTTTTTTAAAAATGTACACCTTTTTTACCTGAGGGAAAAACTCTAACTACACCTGTCACAGTTACTAGTTGACTGATAATTGCCATATAAATAAATAGGATTAATAATTTATTGTAATATTAGCTGTTCTTGCGTTTAGTAATGTGCAAATATAAAATCTTTTTCATTATTGGTAGTTGTTGATAGATTGTAACTCTCAATTAACCATAGATTTGGTTCGAGGCTCAAATAAAACGTTACTCAGTGCTGCTTTTTTAAAAATGTGTAGAAACTAGTTGATGAAATGGCATGATCACATGTTTTTGTGAAATTATTTTTCTGACGTTAAACTTCAAATAAAATGTAATCACTGCTGCTCTCTAAAGGTTAATATAACAAACAACAAATAAAATACAATTTCTGTAAGTGTGACTGTTTGGCAAGGTGGTAACTATGGCTCTACAGGTGGTTGTTAAGTTGTAGTTAGCTGCTTGCTATGGCAATTGGTGGTTGCTATGGTCCTGCTAGGTGGTTACTTTGATGTTTATTCACTGATCATTCACTGGCTGATTACATTAAACCACAAAAAAACAATGGCACACCTCTTTTTTATAACCCACCTAAGCTTAGAAGTCTTTGAAGTCTGTTCGAGTCTGTTGCTTTGGGTTTTGTCAATTTCTGGTCACCAGAGGAATGATGTCACAGTGCTTACTGCAGACTATCTCTCACCATCTCAACCTACCGTGCTCTCTTTCCCCATTTATTATGTGCCTGACCCTATCACAAAAAATTACATTTTATCTTTACTTGGTTCCTGATCAACAAATCAAAACACTGAACACAATACACTGGATATTAAAGTTTTAATTTTGGAATTTTGCTAAAACTATATATGGACTTGGAGGAGAAGCCGTTCCAAAACCCAGTTGGCATAAAAGTGCCACTTATATTAATACCAATAATAATGGTGATGATGGTGATGACGATGATGATGATGATGATGATGATGATGATGATGATGATGATGGTGATAATAATAATAACAGGGGTGCAGCACCAAATTCTGGGTAGTAGTGGCCATGGGCCCCTGTAAGCTTGAGGCTTACAACTACCTACAACCTCAAGGTCCCTGAATAAAATAAATAAATAAATAAATAAAACGATGATAATAATAATAATAATAATAATAATAATAATTATTATTATTATTATTATTATTATTATTATGACTCTTTAGGACAATAGCGTGAATGCTTTCACAAGCAGACTAAAACATTACTCACTGCTGCCCTCTAAAGGTTTTCTTTACAAACATCGAATGAACAGACATTCCTCATGGAGCCCCATATTACTTACTGCTCATCTCTAATTGTGTTATTCACATTTATTGTTGCAGTGGAAATTATTGCTGCACTCAGCATACAAATTTGTGATTAAACATCTGTAAAGTCTCATCATTCAAAGAGTGCCACACACACAACTATCAGGTGTAACCACTTTACATAAGTGGAAATGAATAAAAGACTACAGTGTGCTACTTCAAATGGCATGACATAGAAACAATGAGTTTCACTCCAGGCTAGTCTCACTGTATTTATAGACTCTGCTCCACTGACAAAATGGTTATTCCTGTTGTTCCTCATTGCTGAGCTGGCAGGACTCAGCTGTGTATCTACGGTCCTATGTTTAGGTATCCTGCTGAATTAAGTTTCTCATAGCCATAAGTCACAATCTCCCACTTAACTGCAAGCAAGTAGCAAGTCTTGACACTTTAGTTCCAGGTTAGGGAAGTCCCAAGTCCAAAATCAGAAGCACAATGGCGTTTATTAGCAAAGTATGTGAGCAAGCACATACAAGGAAACTCTCTCTCTCTCTCTCTCTCTCTCTCTCTCTCTCTCTCTCTCTCTCTCTCTCTCTCTCTCTCTCTCTCTATCTCTC
>JBBKCR010016795.1:0-12320 GCA_037577295.1 Ladigesia roloffi | reverse complement strand
ACACACACACACACACACACACACACACACACACACACACACACACACACACGAAGTGTCTGGTGTGATTTAGCTGGGAGCATTAATTACATGAGAGGAGCAGTCTGTAGGGGCTTCCTTATTAAATGACACGATTTTGCGGATTCAGCTTTGAGCCAAGTGGTTAAAATACTTCCATCTTGCCTTCATTTAATGTTAGCCATGTTTAGCATTCCTGAAAGGTCTTTCCTGGGTAATTCTAGACCGTAGAAACTTGAAATTGACATTAAATAACTAACATAAGCCAAGCAAATTTAAGCAACCAAACGGGCAAGGACTAAAAACACATCAGTTTGAAAACTTTGACCTAATCTGATTTCCCCCCGCACATTTTGTGCAATTTGACCAGTCTAATTTAGGGGTGTCCTGTTTTGGTGATTTCCCTACTCAGTAACACTTGTCTCATCTTGCCAGCTAATTGTCAGGTTTAGTCAAAGTGCAAAGTAATACAGAAACACTTCTTCAAATCTCTAAAGGAACATAGGCACTTATTCAGCTTTAAAAGCTGCAGTGTCATTTTACCTAGTAATCAGCTAGTTTCAGGGAGCGGTTAGCTTTAAACTTTGATTTCATGTTTCTGTCTCAAATATAGATTACCGTACATAAGTGCAAGAAGAGTTGTTTTGTTACATAAGGACTGTAAAGTACTTTTTTTACTTGTGTGTTGTTAAATGCTTACAGAAATACTTCACCCAGAAAAGGTAAAACCTGTGATTTTCAGAACTTCAGAACATTTCAAGTAAACGCCAACAACACACTAGCTGAATTATACCAGAAAATAGATTAATACTTTTTTTTTTTAATGTGAACTTTGCGTAAAATGTACTAAATCACGACTTTCGTTGCAAATGTCCACTCGGGGTGATGCTTGTCTTTTGTGTATACGGCTACAACAGACAGACCTACAGCAATAGCACGACACAACTCACCATGATCGGCTTTCCCTGAAAGGTTTTCACTTCCTCGCGTAAATACTTGTAAGCCTGCGTAAAAGTAGAAGAGCTGCATCATTAAAAATTACAATTAAATGACAAAGCATTACAAGGTTACATGTTACGATAAACACATTTGGGCCGTTTGACAGTCTTATTCCAATTTGTTGAATTGTGATTTTTTTTCTGTACCTGTTGGGCGTCAGTATCAGACTGGAATGTGATGTACCAATTGTTATTGTGAGCAAACTCAACACTGATGACCTGTGGACACTTTTCATTTTTAAACAGTGCCTCCACCTCCTTAAAGAGACCAAAGAACAAAAAAAAATCAACAAAAAACGCATTGCTCTTGCATAATTTTTTTACTAAAAATGCAAAACAACTGTTAAGTAGCATAAGAATGTTTATTATGCAGTCTATTTTGAAATTTTGTGAATAAGACACTTGAGTGCCCACCTCCACAGGAGTGGTCTCAGGTACTTCTCGAAGAATGATAATGCAGCGCTTGTGATTGGGTCGAACCTTCTCGCCCTTTTCGTCCACTTGCACCATGGGAGAAGCTATGAAGTATATCAGGGAAAAGAAAACATTAATATGAGAACACACATGCAAAATAAAATCCAGGAGATATGTTCATTCACACAATACTGAATTATGTGACACATACATGCTTTTATACTTGGGGCTTATATTAGGGTGACCATATTTTGGTTTTGGAAAACCAGGACACCTTAGTGCACGGGGGTGGAGGGTGTATGGTGAGGGGTGGGTGCTAGTGTTAGTAATAGAACAACTTAATGGTGCAATGGCAGGTAATAAAAAACCAGGACATTTCCCCACTTTCTATAAAGGAACTCTGATGCCCCGGACAGGACGTGAAAATGGTCCACAACCACAATGTGAATCTGACATTAGCATGTATTACCTCGCAGCACCTCCAAAATCAGATCCATATCAGTGGTCAGTAGTTTAATGCCCTCCATGCTGGCTATCGTCCAGATAGGCACAAACTGATCACTGTCCATCTGAGACATCAGGTACAGGTCTTTAGAGAGGTTCTCCCTAAACATACAAAAACAATTACTATCTTTGGGCAAAACAGTGAACATTAATCCAGCTATGCAACTTGGTGTATGAAGAATGTGAAGGATTAGATGAGGTTCCTTACCGTGAGAAGCAAAACTCCAATTGCTTTTTCAAGGATTCCCTCAGACTCTCTTCAGAAAGGGGCTGCATCTCCTCAGTCACCTCCCCCTCCACTGTGCAAAAGCATACACATACACACTCAAGGTCTTGCAGTATATCTATTCACTTGTTTGTAAAGATGGTGGTTTGATTAATGGGATAAATGCAGCTGATGTTTGTAAAGACAAACAACTACAAAGTGAAAAACAGAAGTGTATAGATTAAAACTCACCTGGTTCAAACATTGGGTAGATGACATCAGCTGCATTTATCCCATTTATCAAACCACCATCTACAGGAGGGACTGACTCCAAGTCACCACAGCCAGTGTTATATCCCTTATAGCCTAAATACAAGGAGACAGAATAGGAAAAAATAGGTATAAAAATGCATGACACATCATGTCCTTGCCAAAGCTTGACTGCCCAGGAAATAGAGCTGGTGTTTTGTTCAGATCACTGTTAACAGAACTATCAGTATAAAATTACTCAACCCCTACCCAAGATGAATAAAACAAGACTCCATAGCCCCAACCCCCACCCCCATTTAAATCACTCTGTTTACACACATAGAAAGCACTTAATTACAATGACTATACCACTGACACCTTTGCCAGTCACTAGCTGTACCTTCTGGCTGCACAGTGGGGGTGTGGTCTTCCTGTGGCCAATCAGGGCTCTCCATTCCCTCCTGTGGGTTGTGGGTAGGAGGGGCAGAGACCTCCTGCCAGACTTTGGCATTGGGATTCAGACCAGCCCCCTTTGTGGTCACCTTGAAAACAAGAAAAGAGATAAGTGTGAGTTACATAGGTGACCCAATAAGAGTTTCTTACCCACCACCATTAGACTATGAAGTCACTGGCTTGCAAAAACATTAACTCCTACAAGCATAAATTTAAATTTAAGCATTTAAACAATGTCCTTAAATAAGCAAACTTCATTAAACCTGCAGTACCTCAAAAAACAGCTGCTACAATTTCAATGAACAGGCAGGCAAAAACCTGAATGTGAAAGTGGCCTGTTAAACAAAATGGGCTTGCTACACAGTGGAACTTCCGAGTTGAGTGAAAGTTAGGAAGTGTGAAACAAACGTAAAGTAGTGTAGCAAAAACTCAAATAGGAAATGTGAACTTTTACTGGTAAAAATATTTCAGGCCGTTTTCAAAGAGGAACTGTCACACAGATATGCCGTTAAAGCTCTTAAAACCCACAGGCTTTAACTGATTCTCTCCGATAACGGGTTATACCTTCTATACCTTTGGCATGGAATACGTGTGCAAACTCGTTATCGTTATTTCAGCCAACCCTCCGCTCCGGTTTCACCTTTGACCGCAGCCTGGCTACAGTACTGGAGCTTTTGTTCATTCACGGGTCTGCTTATGAGCCTGTCTACATCTACATGTGATCCAAAATAGCCTTTCACACGCATAATCTGATCAGCCTCCAGCAGCTCCTGTAATGCCGGCTGAGATCGCCTGCCAGCGCGCTACAAACCTGCATCTAAAAACGTCCCCTGGCTGCTCTGACCGCCACCTTATTGGATTTAAACTGATCTACGCTATTTTCATACTGCTTTGAACGAATTTGTAAGATTAATTTATTTCGCGCAACGCTTAATACAAACAACCCAAAGCAGCGAAATGTTATGTTAACCTTTCCGTTAGAGTAACCAAATGTTAAGAGGGCACGTCGGCTTCAAGGCCAGCTAGTCTCTTTCACGTGGCCTTGTCGTTCTGCAAACGAAGCAGAAGTTCTCAGTCTTTGAGGAAATAAATCATGCTGCACTCAAAACCTCGATTTTCTACACGGGTAATAACTGCCAAACACCAACAACCAAACCAAATAAACCATGAAACTGAGAGCAGTTCTGGATCGAGACACAGCCAGGCCTCCACGAGGCTAAGTCAAATCCAAGTCACGCCGTGTCTCTTATGTTCACCCATTAAAACTCACCTCCACGAACAACAGCATGATCCTCTTCCCAGCGAAGCTACCACTCACTACACGCTCCGTCAACAAATGAATTTAGTTTGTGAGAAGGAGTCCCCAGATTAACCTTATTTAATTTTTTTCCCGATCAGGAACGAGGAGCAGTTGTAAAGAGTTCGCAGACGGCTCGCCTGCATCAGCATGGCACAGGGCTTTTGCTGAGACGCGCGTCTGATTGGCTGCGGAGTTCCTTTACGCCCCGCCTCTTTACTAGTCACATGCGACGGCACGCTTTGAATAACCCCACCTCCCATTCATAGATTCGTCTAGACCGAACTTACCAAACCTGCGTCACACAAAGCACGCTCCTTCATTGGAGTTCGACCACGTCCATCATCTCCAGCACAACCGGAACCGGGACAACCCCATGATTCACTGCCGAGCACATGGCGAGAGGAAAAATAGCTACGTAACGAAGCACGGTCTATATAAAACCGAACAAAACGGTGGAGTTTTTTTAAACAAACATAAAATAAATACAAACATTAAACAGAGCTTTTAAAGTCTCTTCAATTACTAGAATACTTTAACGAACAGTTACATTGCCATCTTTGGTCGGACAATGGTTTATAAAGGACTTTCAACAGGTGCCCTAAAGTTGTGCACGCACTGTATTAAATGTGTAAATACACAGACGTAAAACTCTTAAAGACCATCACCAAAACGTACCCAACTGTTTTGAATGCCCACACACCACCATTATGCATTTTACCAAGTCATCGCTCCCACCATGTTGTAAAACGTATTTATAGTGCATGAAGGCGTTACACAAAAATACAGCCTCCCATTGTCAGTGCACCCTGAACCCTAAGCCGTACAGCTAAGATAGCTAAATAAAAAAATGAGGTCGTATAGGATTGCATGTGCCCAGGAGCGCCACCAGGGGGGAATAGTTAGAACGATTCTAGGGGCCCAGCACTGACATGGGGCCTGTTAGGGGCTAGTAATATAATTTTAATAAAGGGAGGGGGCCCAAAATTCTAACCTGTCATGGGGCCCAAGATTTCTGGCGGTGCCCTTGCATGTGCCTCTCTATATTACAGCAGTGCAAATTCCCACCACACAAAATGTGATCAACCTTATTTACAAGGAGGCAATGTTTTTAGTTATAAACACGTTAAAGATTTTAATATTAATCAAAGACCACTGGCAATTACAAATTAAACCTGCACACTTTGTAGCAGCAAAATTAAGGAAAAGGTGATGTCATGATTACTGGGATCTAACGGTCTTTATTAATTATTCTATGCATACAAACATTTAGATATTTAACTCAACTAATTTTTAGCCCAAATTCAGACACTCTGTAGGGTCACAGCATTGCAGAAGTTGGCTTTCGCCAAACCTACAGTTACTTAATTTTCAGCCCTGTGGCAATGCACATTTTTGTGTGTTGCCTGATCGAATTCAAACATTTTTGTTTTGATGTACTTGATGAGGAGCTGATTAATTAATTAATGTGTTAATTCATATGTGTTGAGAAAAACAATCAAACAAACAAACCAAAAAATGCAGACCCATTTTAACTCTTATGGAATTATTAGGAAGTGCTGCTCTAACACAAAATGTCAAACATTCATATTGAAGTTATATGATTAGTTATCCTGTTTCTTGTGGATTCTAATGATTACAGATTTGTGTTCAACACCTGACTGACTCAACTGCTGCGGAGCGTAATACGCTATAGCTTTGCCTGATAATCAAGGATGCAGCCATGGCGGACAGCACATCTCAGCCATTACGTCACTAAAGTCTGTCCCAATTTGTAGGATGCTACAGTCAAGAAATAAACCCCTCCTTTAGTGTTTTGAATTCCAAAGGTACTGGATAGTGCTCCATCACATCCATCTCAAGATGAGAGGCTTTATATCCCATTATGACTTTATACGTTTCAAGCCACCACTTTGGCATGGTGACATTACCCTTATGGATGGTTGCTTCAGATCATTCCTTTCCATAGACAATTTGTTTAAGGGGCATTTACTAAATAACTGGGTCAAAAATGGGCATAGTTTTAAAAAGCTGATATCATAAGAGGTATCTACAAACTTTTGGACATGTATATATTTGATACTTGAATACAGTTTTGATGCTTTATTAGTTACACCACCTACATTGAATCTCTACTTATTGTCCATTCCATCACTTACCATGGAGGTGTACTTTAGAGTCATCTGTTTCTGAACATCATTTAGTACAGAAAACCCCACTAAGCATGTTAGATTACACAGGCTGCATAGAGTGTAGCACACACAGCAGTGGCGCTGGAGTCTTTATAAAATGTGGTGTCCCTGCTAATCTGACAATTATCCACCAAACAAAGCTAGAAGTATCCTGTGGCCCTAAACTGACCAACAAAAAGGACTACAGAACTAACACAAACTCTTTAGCTTCAGACGAACTACCATTAATAACTTTACAGCTGCCAGATTGACCAATTGTTTAGATGTATCTAATAGAGAGGACTGTTAGTGGACACAGTATTTAAAAACACCAGCACCAAAGATGTCTGATCCACTCTGTGCAATATACACTAACACAACCATGCCCTTACCATGTAAGGGTTGTTAATGTGCTGTGAATAATCCATGAGCCACTGATAAACTGGGTAAGGTGGATAACAAATAATGGAAAAACAGACAGACTACTCTGTGACTGTAAATTGCACTTATATGGTGCAGCTGATAAATTGGTCAGTAAGTATAATGCAAAAAACATTTATCTATAAATAGTGATAATCATCACATAGCATTGCTTATAAAGTCAATATCTCACAAACTATCATGCCAAAGAAACCTCAAATGCTCTTAAGATGACGTGTCAAACATGTAAACTCGTGAATGGCACTGCTCATCAACATGCAAACAAAGCAGAAGATGGTAAGGTCAGCAAGCTAACGACAAAGTCAAAAACAAGCCCCCCAAACATTTACTAATGTCACCAAACAGGGTGTGATTAAGAAAGTTGTGTTTTAATAGACCTGAGTATTAAATGTCCAGTTCAGACTAAAGGCAGACAGGGTTCAGCAGCATGGTCAGAGTAACTGTTTGTGGTAGCTAAGAGAGTTAACCAGTTTGTCTGCTGATCCAACCTCCAGCCAGATTGTGCGGTCTGGTGTCTACCCGTTAGCCATATAGAGTAACAGAACTTTATCCGTTACACCACATTTAGCGGGGCGAGATCATTTAAGTGTTTCTTCCAAAAGCTCAATAAAATTAAGTTTTATTTATACTGTAAATTTTCAACCCAAAGCAGCTGTACAGAGTCCAGGCCCGAGCCCATAGTCAGCAACAGGAGAGAAAATAGCTCCCGAAAGCCGGAGGAACTAAGACCCCAATGTGGAGCCCATCCTCCTCTGGTTGAGAAATAAAGTGTCCCCTTCTTGTCACGTGTAAACACACAACAAGACAACGCACACAGCGTAAACACGGCGAAGATATTTCACTGCATTTAAGCAGTGTTGAAATGGTGCCTTGCTCAAGGGTATCACAGTGGTGGCATGTGCAGTCATGGGATTCGACCCACGACCTTCTGATCGCAGGGGCAACTCCCTAACCATTAGTCCACCAGCTGCACCAGAGAGAAAGATAATAACATTAGCGTACAGCTTAGCCACAGAGACTATTTACGATGATGTTCTAATAGGCTAACTAGTCTCCTTCATGTCGCGGCGGAAAGGGATTAAGAGTAGTCGTAGTGTTAGTAGGGAGGGTGGGCCCATAGTGCCGATTCAGCACACTTACTTCAGGCCCAGACTTACCATGCTGCCTCGGTCCTCCCCGGCTTCAGCTGCTCCGTTCTCCTTTTCCCGGACCACCGATCTGGACTCGCCCCGCTCCGTCTGCTGTAGTGATCCGCTGTTCTCTGAAGTCATCGGCCGCCTGTAGCGCCGCCTAGGCCGGTTCGGTCCGGTCTCTCTCTCCCTGCTCCTCTCCTCGCCGGTTAAATGCAACAAGCTCGCTCGGACTAGTTTGCGTCAGTTAGTCTTTAGTTTCAGTGAACAGATCTGAAACACAGCTCTAGACCCAAACGTCACGTCTGATTAATTAATCGCAGTGTTATTTCTCCTCTCAGATCCAAAACCAGCTTAAAACAGAAGCAGCCCCAAGAGACCACCGGGCGGCTCTAACAGACTCGTCGCTCCGCCACCATCCCGACACACACTGCGACCAGAGAGGCGTGAATGAATCGCTCTTCTGAATCGACTCTTTATGTGATTCAATCAACTCCGAATGAATCGGTTTGTTTTGAACTGAATTGCCCATTAAAATTAGAATCCGGAAACTTCATTTATTCTGTCGGAAATTATAATGACAACTGTTACAAAATCATAACAAGAAAAATCTCTTTTAATTTGTTTTTTATTTCTTTGTTTGTTTGTTAATTTGTTTTAAGCGTCCGTAGACGCTTGCTTATTGATGGTAAATCATTTCCTGTTGTTTAACTGTGATTTTGCACATTTCCAGTCTGATAATATTTACCAGAATACAGTACATCAGGCTCAGTCATGCCTGTTAAACTGAATAGTGATATTTATGGAGGCAGTGATTAACCACCTTGCTTGTAGGGTCAGTTTGTTTAAATATATTTGTTTCTCTTCTGCTAGGAAGAAGGGTATGAGTTTTTGTCATAATTTCATAAAAGGAATTCTTGTGACCTCTTTCCGTTTATAGCAGGTAATAGGGAATCAGCATTAGGATGGATGTAAAACATCAAAATAATGTATGACAAATAATTGCTGATGTGCAGTATAATATTAGGTGAATTGATATTAGGTAAACATTATACTAAGTACTATTGTATTGTGCAGTAAAGCAGAGTTGAAAATTTGAAGATTTCAGAGAGGTGTCAGAGAGGTGAGATTGGTTCCGTGTGGATATGTGTTGAGGAGAGACTATGAGTGTTGGGAAGAGGATGCAGGAGGAGAGACTCTGTGTGTGTTGAGATAAGGATGCTGAAGATGGTGCTACAGGGAAGAGGAGAAGATGAAGGCCTAGTTAGGGATTTATGGATGTGGTGAGGGAAGACAAACAAGCAGTTGGTATGAGGGATGAAGACACAACGGACAGAAGTAAATGGAGACAGTTGATCCACTATGGAAGCAGTCACCAACCTTTTGAAACTGAGAGCTACTTCATGGGGACTGAGCCATATGAAGGGCTACCAGTGTCCATGTGTAATAAACATAAAATCTATATAAATGAGAATGTGATTATAGAAAATTAATAACCGGATAAAATTAAATAGTATCAAATGAACAACAACAGAATAAAATAAGACACTGCTCACTGGTTCACAGGCTACTCACGTGGACCTTGGGGGCACGTTGGTGACCCCGGCACTATGGCATCCCCTAATCTGGAGCACCAAAAAATACAGGTCTTACCATGTGAATATCACTCGCTGACCTAAAAAGAATCGAATCAATTCGTAGAATGATCTTGGAATCATTTAAACGAACAATTTAAAAGAATCGACTTGGTGGAACTGATTCAGACTCTCACCAGCATGTGATCCCCCCAGCTCTCCTCCCCGGCAACAGTATGAAACACGCCGCATAGCAACCGGCGAGCGCGCTCCGCATAGCAACGGACGCACAGCAGCGACTGCAGCCAGGCAACCGCCAATCATGACACAGCGAATAACGCACGCAGACTCCGACCCGCCATCGGTAAAGTTAGTTCAGAAGGTCAGTTTTACTGTAAAAAAACAAGTTACGGTAAAACTCCCTGCAAGTGAATTGCCCTTTATTAGATGAAAGAACACACGGAACGCTTCTTCGCGAATAGATTCTCAACCTCAATAATTAAACGGACAACACACACACAGACTCTCCCTTCCATTCTACCTCCCTGCAACTCTAGCAAGTTTTGCACACTTGCAATTCTTGCTCAGGTTAATTAACAATTTCTTACATCTTCAACTTTTGTTTTGTTAGATTGATATCGTAGATTCTGTTTAGCACAGTCAGTTGGTACTGCCAGAAAAGCATTTCACTATTTTGTTGTACTTGGTGTATGTTGTACTGCATGTGACAAATATAACTCTTGGCCTCATTTATCTTTATTCCATTAACATCAAACCACTTTCATAAGCAGGGGCATAGCACCAAATTCTGGGCCCTATGCACATTTTGGGCCCTATGCCGTGGTAAGCTCGAGGTTCACAACTACCTAAAGTTTTCCTTTATTTTTACTTGTTGCACACATTCTAATGACAAAAGAATTACCATTTGGGATAAATGAAGTCCTTTCCTCATTTTCTCAGACAAAAGACTCAATACATGGATCTCCTGACTGTGGAAAATGTTCCCAGTTGGGAAACTTAGTATGATACAATAAAATAAAAGTTTCAGAAACATTGCTGTGAATATTTGACCAATAACCAGGGTGCTACTGATTTCTATAGGGGGCCAGAGATATAGAGGGACAGCAGGATCCAAAAAGCATGTCATTTCTTATGCCTGTGTTTCAAATATACAAAATAGTGAAGAAAATTTGATAGCTTACAAGTATTAATTTCTGTCAATTAAAATTTCTCAGAGCAATAGTACTCTTGACTTAATGTGCTTGTAGACAAGCTGTTTATCAGATCTTAGTCTAAACACCAAGGAGGGAGAAAAGTTCAGAAGAGAATATCTTCAGACCTGGGAGCAGGTCTTCCCCTGGGTGTATACTGCCTAGCTTTACCTTGCTGAAACGCAAATCTGCTCTAAACACAGCAGTCTCACTCAAAGACATACTGACACATTTTCACATTTAACCACTTCTGTCATACTCACAGATTAAGAATGAATGGAATCATGTGAGAAACCACATGCTCTAACTTGTGGTGCTCCTTGGTTAAGATAATTACTTTTAGATTTGTTTTTACAAAATTTACTTACATTTATACATTATCTACTTTACTTGAACTCGTTTCTTTGTTTTGTGTTTCAGAAATGTTGAGATTTTTAATTAAAAAATGTACTTATTGTTTATAATGTCTGAATGTAAAAAAGGAGTGGTTCAGAATACATTTCACTGTGTGTTGTACTTGTATGACTATGCATGTGACAAAGATGATCAAATGAAGATCTACACATTTGATGAGTGGCTCTTTTATTCATACATACATTTGTGGAAATCAGTATGTCATAGCTGATTTTAGAGTAACTGTTCCTGTATCAGACCATGTTTCAGAATTGAACTACTTATCGTATGCAGCTGCTGATAGTTTTAGCTGGTAGGTCTTTTAAAGGGTGTAATACTTTATGCCTAGTGGTGCTTGAGGTAAACATTTGGAATATTACCTCTTAAAATTGAAAGCAACATCAAACAGCATCCTGGGAAAACATTTGTATTCACAGGTATTTGTGAAACTAGACAACAGTTTAATAGCCATCATGTTGAACTACAGATGCAGAAATCATGGTGAATACCAAAGGACAACCTTTACACCCAAACAGTGGTCTGCAATTTCCCCTTGGATTATATTACATAGTATCAGAAATGTGTTTACATGCACATTAGACAGTGTGTTTAGGCCTTGGTGGTGCTGGACTGTGAAGTCTGTTGGCTGTGTAACTGCTGCAGCTTCATGTTCATGACTTCAACCACAGCTGTGAAAAGAGAAAGAGAAATAAGCAAATGTTATAACATATAAGAAAGACTCAGAGGGCCCTAGTATTTTTGATGGAGATACAGTGGCGAGGGAATTAGCTGAATCAAGAGAATCACCTTGCTTCATTGCATGTTTTTCTTGAAGAGCTGGCTGAATCTTCTCAATCTGTTTTGTGAGGAAGTCGATTTTGCGTTTAAAGAATTCTTTACTGTCCTCCACATTCTGGAAAAAAAGGCAGCTCACTTGAGTTGTCTCTATCCAAATTTGACATCTTAAGATCATAAGTCTTGCTCTCACTCACCTTTTCTACAAAGTAACCTGTTCCCACATCTACCAATACATGTTCTACATCATTCAGGGTTCCAGGAACATACATCTAAGGAGGTTCATTTAAAGAAAACAATAGAGAAAAAAAATCTCTCTCTCTCTCTCTCACTCTCTCTCTCACTCACTCTCTCTCTCTCACACACTCACACTCTCTCTCTCTCTCTCTCTCTCTCTCTCACACTCGCTCTCTCTCTCTCACACTCTCTCTCTCTCTCTCTCTCTCACTCTCTCTCCCACACTCTCT
>JBBKCR010016779.1:0-12320 GCA_037577295.1 Ladigesia roloffi | reverse complement strand
TCCCGCTCTCTCGCTGTCTCTCTCTCTATCACGCTCTCTCTCCCTCTCTCTCTCTAACTCTCTCTCTCTCTCTCTCTCTCTCACTCTCTCTCCCTCTCTCTCTCTCTGTCTCTCTCTCTCTTTCTCTCTCTTTCCCTTCCTCTCTCTCTCTCCCTCTCCCTCTCTCTCTCTCTCCCTCCCTCTCTCTCTCCCTCCCCCCCCTCAGGCTCTGCCACCCTGCAGCACTGGCAGCAGTTGGCTCAGCCTAATCTGGGTGGTATTCTGGATGCTCGGCCTGGTGTGGTTCCTAAGGGCTTCCGCCCGCTGGAGCTGGACCTGGAGGAGGTTTACCACTACGCTGACTATGAGGAGGACGAGCCTGGAGAGCAGTACTTCCAGAACCTCCCTACCACCACCGCAGCCAATCCCAACGTGCCTCCTGGCCTCAGCCACGCCTCCTCAGCATCCCCCTCCCCCTGCCTCAGCACAGGCCACGCCCCCGCTGAGTTGTCAGGTGAGCTTATGAAGGAATTAGTTTAGTTCTGGTTCTAAATCCTGATTGGCTGAGCACTCAACATGTTCACCACTCACCTGGGAGATGAACTCATCTGTCTCACAGCTTACTGAAAACGTTAATTGTGCTGTTGATGGATTAAACATGTCGGGGAAGCGGGGTTACCAAACACGCAGGTTTAATAAGAACACACAGAGCAGCAGAACAAAGAGAGAGGGTCTTTTTTAGCCCAGTGCTCTAACATTTACATTTACTGCATTTAGCTGATGCTCTCATCCAGAGCGACGTACATCAGTGCTCAAGTCCACATCTGCATCTTAGACCTGTAAATCTAAACTTAAATCCTCCTCCTAGCTCTAGGCCACTACTGGCTGCGGCCGTGAAGATGCAGGCGTAACCAAACAGCTCTTTATGTTACTTGCCTGCTGCAATATAGTGTTTACCGATATACTGATATACTATATAATATACTGATCACAATTGATGACTTCAGCGCATGAGGACGACGAGTGGGGGCGTGAATGTTATGGCAGGTCATCGCCGGTGTGGAATTAATATGATGGTTCAAGAAACTATTCGCTATTTGCCGTTCCAAAGAAAATCTTCCAAAATATTTACCCCGTTGTAAAGGAATATTAAAATGTTCACTATATAATAAATACTTATTTGTGATTATTTAATACTCTGTTAAAACAATAGTTACATTAGATATATTACTGTAAATATATAACAAAAATATAACAAAAACAACATTTATATAATAACTTTATCTGAAAACAAGTTAATGGTGATCGGAGAGCTTACATATCAGTTAAATAAACTTGAAGCATCAAGGCGTATTCAATTAAAAGTCACCGAGGTCCAGTTATTACATTTCATCCCAGTAGGAGGTCCGAACTGAAGTCCATCTTGTGTCTTATAGCCTTCCCCTATATCCATATTTTCATATAGTTTACTCAAAATGTATTGATGTGACACATTATAATGCACACAGTCCCTTATAACTGCGGAAATATCTTTAAAGGATCATTAACACTGAGAACATGGAGTTTTCAAGCTGCCAAAAAGTGATTGCAGCTCATAACCTGTGACAGCTTGAAAACCACATATTATAATTTTTAATGTTCCTTTTCGAGCTATTTTAACAGTTATTAAGAAGCTGAGCGCGCTCCCGCGGACGGCAATCAAGTTCTGGCAGACGATCACTTTTTGGCACAACACCTGCTCCTCTTTGGGGGCGGAGCCAGAAGAAACGGCTCTCTGAAATAAGCCGAACTTTCCATCACTAGTAAAGTAACGAGTGAAGCTGTTGTTGTATTAACTGGAGTAACAGCGCCCCCTGTCTACAGACACGACCGTCCAAAATAACGTTCCATGAAAATTACGGGAATTTACCAGACTGGTCACGGGTCCTGACAGAACATTCACTCGGTCCGGATCCGGACTGCGGTCCGCCATTTGGTGATGCCTGCCCTAAACAACAAATCGGTACTTGGTATCGGTAGCAAAAATCCTGATCGGAGCATCCCTAATAATTAGTGTATAAATATTAATCAAATTATTAACTGCACATCAGTGTATTATCTCATGGCTTGCGGTTAAATGTAATAAGCGGTAATAAGTGGGAAAAAACTCAATGGGTTGAATAGTCTGTAGTGACTTAGAGCATTATTATGCAAATTTAGAAATAATATTTCATACTCCAATGATACAACCCTCAGTGGCTTCTGTATTAGAGTCATATTCATAAAAAACACCCACTGAATAAGACGGAGTGCGACTGCAGCCTGACACATTTTTTAACCCAGTTATTTCTGCATGTACTTTTGGACGAATCTGAACTCTGTGCTTGTTTTGCAGTCTACTATCCGGGTAAGTGCATGGCCCACACCAGCTCCACCTACACTTTCACCACCTGCAGGATCCTGCACCCGTCTGATGAACTGACCCGCGTGACCCCCAGGTGAGAACTGGCCTCCTCGCTTAGCTGTAGGAAATTTATTTCGAAAAAATCTAATAGACACAATTTCTCACTGTTCCAAATGCAGTTGAATGACCAAAACATTTTTAGAATCTGAAAAGGCATTTCGTTAGTTTTGCATTGGAGCTGCAAGGCTAATGGGGCTAACAAAGAATGGCAGCTAATAGATCTCCAATTAGCATGACACACTTATTATTATCTATGAAAATACACAGATGGTTGATTTGCTAAATTTGGGGACGTGAGGAGATGTTGAAATGAACTGTGCTTATAAGATGGTCTGAAGAAACCGAAAAATTATAATTATTTAATATACCAGATTATATATTTTAATGAAACTGTCTAAAACCGGCATGTGCTGTCCTACACGCTCATCATTTGCTGTACATTTGTCCAGCCCTGCCACTTGGCTGCTCAATTGTGGGCGGAGCCTATCCTAAAAGTTCTCCAAGACCTTGTATTTGTTCTGTTTGTTTCTAAGAGCTAAAATCTAAGAGCATTTATGGGCTTTACGCGATGCCATTTTTAAAACCTGAGTAGTGTGGTTATTACTATTAAATGTTTTTAGATTGCAGTTCTACATGACATAGGAGCACCAAACAAAGCTCAAAATGTTGTTTGACCCCTCATACATGGAAATCCATATAAGAAGTGACTGTTTGTTGCTGTTCGAGAATGGATCTGTGCCGCTTGTGTTCTTTAAGGCTGTTCTATATTTTAGACTTCTCAGTCTCTGATTCCCTTCTGTATCCCCAGTCTGAATCCCATCCCCACCTCCTCTTGTGTGATGTCCACCAGCCATCGCTCAACCCCTGCGGCCACGCCCTGCACCCCGCGCCGCCTGAGCCTGTCCCAGTCTCAGTCCTTCACCAACCTGCGGGACTCCACCAAAACCTTCAGCACCTCGCTGGGGTTAGTGCGCCTCCTGCAGGAGCGGGGGATATCTGCCGCCGTCTATCAGCCCCAGAGCTGGGACCGGGGGAGCGGAGGGAGCGTCCTCTTCTCCACCTCCGTCCTGCCCCGGCCTCCTCCAGACACCCAGAAAGCCACCACCCCGCCCAACTCACCCAGCTCCAGCGCCCACATCTCCTCCGAACACGCGGACACGTCCTCGTCTTTCTCCTTCAAAAGCCCGTCCTACGAGAACTTCCTGGCCTCCAAGCCGGCGCGTTCCATACTGAAGGAGGTGGTGGGGGTGTCGGGGCCCCAGGCCAGGGACTGCGAGAGCCAGACAGACGTGAGTGTGTACAACCTGAATCTGGTGGACAAGCTGAAGAGGCTTGGCCTGGCTAGCCCAGGGGCATCTGGAGCCACAGGGGGGGGCATCCCGGGGCCCAGTCCAATTCTGGGACCTCTTGGTGGGCTCAGGAGGGCCGGGTCACCTTTCACCCCTCTGAATGAAGGCATAAGGCGCAATCGGAGCTACCCGGCCGTGGTGGGAGCGAGCATGGCCATGAAGGGTCCCGGGCCCCAAAGCGATGAACTTCTCCTGGCCCCGAAGCTGCCCAAGCAGACTAGCCTCAAATGACACTTTCATTAAGACCCATCCATTTCATTTACTGAACAATTTTTCTCTATACAAGCCATGCTCTGCACTAAATTAGGCTGCACAACACCAACAAAACACTAATAAAGTAATTAGGGGTGGGCGATATGGCAAAAATATATTACCATGATACATTTTCACAGTTTTTCTGGGGTTTCGTTATGTTAGGACATTTGGGAATCTTCTTCTAGACCCATAGCAACCTCATAGCAACCAATCAGTGACAAACTGTTAATTACACACATTTCATTTTCTAAATATACATATTTCAGTGGTACACATTTAAACGGTTATGTTTTCAATAAGGTGAGAGACAGAGTTCATCTGCCAGGTGAGTGGTGAAAATCAGGATTTAGAACCAGAACTAAATTAATTCCTTCATAAGCAGCGGTGATGAACCCAGCTTCACTTTGAATGTCAAAACCAGAGCTAAACAAATTTTTTACTAAATTATCTTCACCAAATTATGTTGAACCTTAAGCCTTATATCATGTTCACCATTACATGATGAACTTTAGGAATTGTTAGATTTATTCACATACTGTTGTGAATGGCCTAAGGCAATTTCTACATGTAAAACAGTAAAAATAATCGATAAAAAATTATCGACATATTTGATTTATGACAAACATATCGGCGACATTATTTTTCATTTATCATATCAGACCAAGAAACTTTATATCGCTGCATTTATACTGTGCTGCCCTAATTAATTTAGACAAATGATGCACTCATTGTATTAAAAACACAGTTGATTAAGTGTTCTCTGGTACTAATGATGCTGAGATCAATATCAGAAAATCATATCAAATGACGATATCACAATAACGATTTTTTAAATTCGTATTGCCCACCTCTAATTGTGAGTAAATTGCTGTATTGCAATTGCAGTGTGAATTGCAAGTTATTGAAACTCACTGGTGAATCAGTAAGACCTTGTGATTGGTTAGAGGTTATTTGCATACAGTTTTATGCAAAAGTGTTAGGCACCTTTGTTCAAATGACATGTTTTGTCGCTGTAAATAAAGGGTTTTGTCGGTGTAGAATACTCACGCTATACAGCGAAACACTTCTGCACAGTTATTGATTATTGGCTGTCTTTACCAAACATTAAAAATCATGTGTACAGGAAGTCACGCTTAAATTCCCAATGGAAGTGGCAGTGGTACAGTTTTCTGATTAGAAAATCAACAAGACATGTCATTTTACCAGGGGTGCCAAAACTTTTGCACACGTCTGTTATCAGTACACTGTGCAGCCCTACCTCACTGCAGTATATATTCACTGAAGCTGTCCACCATCCAAGACTGTTACCTTCGTCCTTTCCAGCTCTCGGTGATGAGGTTCCCACTCTTGCGATCTTCTCGAATGCTGTGTAATATTTTATAACCCACAGCACTGCTTCAGCACCATCCTGGGGCTCTTTAACCAAAACACACATTCACAGACATAACCAGAAAGTTTCTACTAATGAACTGCTACTAACATTAGGCCGAACACATGCGTCCCATTGTAACACCTGCAGTATATTAATATGTACAGTTTACATCCATTACCAGCTTAGTCCTACAGGGTGTGCTGAAGACTGGAGAAGCTAGACTGGTGGTTTGGTTAGAGCCCACTTGCTTTAGGGGGACTTTGCTGCACGGTTACACTCCATTGCTGGGATTGAGGCTTCAGATATGAGCTTTGGTCATAGCATTAGCGAATTCAGACATACCACAAATACATGGAAGGTGCTTTGTACAGCCAAGGCCATGGAAATCCTCCTTTTCTCCTTGGGTGCAGCTTATGCAGTTTAAAAGAATAGATTGATCAAACATGAGAATGTGGCTGATCATCAAGAGGACAATCCTTTGCTACTTCTCCTTTTACTGCTGGTTAAAATTCATTATTTATAATCAACCAAGGGGCGGCACGGCAGCACGGTGGCTTGCCTCACAGCAAGAAGGTTCTGGGTTCGACTCCCGGGTCGGGCGCAGGGTCTATCTGTGTTGAGTTTGCATGTTCTCCCGGTGACCGCGTCGGTTTCCTCCCACCTCCAAAAAACATGCGTGATTGGGGGATTGGTTGATTGAGGACACTAAATTGCCCCTAGGTGTGACTGTGAGTGTGAATGGGTGTGAGTGTGTTGTCTTGCGACGTGCTGGCGACTGTCCAGGGTGTAACCCCGAGTGTGGGATAAAGGGGTAGAGGATGGATGGATAATCAACCAAGCCAATATGAATTAAAAAGCTGCTTGACTTCCTCATCAAGGTTGTCAGAGATGATGCACTAAGGAACGCCTCCATCTCTCGTTAAGTTTAAGGTACAGCAACTTCCTAAATGTTTTATATACAGTTTATCTAAAAAGAAATTCCATCGTCTTTAACAAAATTCAGTATAGTGCTTAAGCTGCCCCATCCTGGAGGCACTTTAAAGAGTCCGGGTTATTCAGAGTGGTGGTGAATGGAACCAGACCTCTTTAATGAATCTCCTACCTGCTGCTCAACACACGGTTTGAGGACCGTTTCCACAAGGTTAAATATGTGTTTTAGTTAAGACATGCCCTAAATGTTGTGCCCTGTGTTCGAGTATGTTAAATTCAGACCGGTTTTTGCATTTTAAGTGTCTATACTAAATTTGCGCCTGTTTTTACTACGAAAATCAACCAAAATATGCCACTAACGTTATTGTCTACTATCATCCGACACTTAACTTGGATTGGAAACAACATGGCTGTCATTTTGCAATCCCTGACTCCCACCACTGTAAATGGGTTTTTCTTCAATGCAGCTTGAAAAAATGGTGGAATTTCCCATTTAATGTACCACTATAGGTACATCATCACAGCGTAAGTCATATCCGTGCAGCTTGACCGCTACTTTTCTGCCAGCTCTGTAGATTCTCAAGCATCAACAGCGTAATAGAATAGGGACTCAGGTCCAATATAGACACTAAATAAGTAAACATATTATTTACACATGCAGTAAGAAGAAAAAGAGTGTAGCAGAGCTTTCACTTGTTTAGATTGCACATGTTGACGACCATCGCTGCTTCTTGCTGTGCTTGGACAGACGTTGGGTCGATGTGAGAGACAAGGTGCCCGAAGAAGGGTTATTAAGGTGGTGCCTGAACTTTTGAATTGCTATTTGAGTTAACGTTCTTCTATATGGAGAGAAACCGCCTGGGCACATGTACGTACTCATTAATTCATTCGTTTGAACACTTTTTCCCTACACCACCATCTAATTGTACATGTGATTGCCTTACATATTTATACTGTCCTCTTTAAATGTACTTGTATTCACTTTAAGGTGGTTTTGGTCTCAGGTAACTGAGGGTGGTTCCTACTCTGAATGGTCAGTATGCAATAACATCCACTGTAAATTTGCAATAAAACCAAAAAGTCCATAACCAGTGTCCTGTACTTCTTGATTCTGAACTCTAGATGGCGCTGCTTGCTTTTATTTGTATTCCTCGTTTCCCTGAAGCCCAGGCTTGACCTCTCTCCAGGACTCTACAAAAAAAATCAGACGTGCCTTAAATGATGTGCCCTATTTTCCCAGTAAGTTAATTTTAGACCATATTGTTTATTTTAAGTGGCTACTCTGAATGTATGCTTGGTTTTACAAAGAAAATCAACAAAAAAATGCCACTACCGCTATCATCAACTATCATTATACACTTAAATTGCAGTTTTGGGTTAGAAACAACTATAATTTTCTGACACCTGGTTCCCACCTGTAAATGTTTTTTTTCCACAAGGCACCAGTCTGAATTATGGAATTATGCAGGAAGCTTGAAAAAAATTCCCCATTAAATATTCCATTATAGGTACGTCATCACAGCGTAAGTCATATTTGAGCAGCTTGACTCCTACTTTTCTCTCAGCGCTATAGTTTCTCAACCATAAACAGTGCAATAGAATAGGGAATTCTCCTTTAAATGTGCAATTAAACCAAAAAGAGTATCTCCGGTGTCCTGTACTTCTAAATACTGATCTCTAGATGGCGCTGCTTGCTTTGTTTTTATTCAAAATTTCCTGAGGCACTGGCTTGAATGCTCTCTAGTACCATTAATAGTTAAAATAATATTTCAAAACTGTTTATATAAGCTTTGAGTGTTTTTCCACGTTAGTATTACTGAATATACTGAATAAATGAAATACAAATAACATTGTGATTTTATGAGAAGTGTTTCAGTGTGTTCCTTGATGAAGCCGAGTATAACTTGTGTCAGAATCCACCCAGGAGAAATCTGGAACTGCACCTTTTATCTCCTCACCCGCTCACAAAATACAAAACTGTTTAAAGCCATTTTTAGATTGTGATAGATTCTTTCTGCTCAAAAATTGACATTAGATAAAATGCAAACAAACAAGAAAGCAGTAAAAAGCATCAAGATTAATTCTGTTCGTAAAAGTAGTTTTTAGTATGTGAGTTGGTGAGGAGAACACGGGTTCGGTTCCAGATTCCTCCTCGGTTCCTCCAGTCGTTGTTTGGATGGTGAAACTCCATCAGCAGCTCCTGGTTTAATTTAATGAAGGACTGATCGAGTCTAAGCAGGTAATACTGAACTTCCATAAGAAGTCAATGAGAGACTGAACAGAACATCACTGTTTACTGTATTCACTTATTTATATTTGTTATTGTATTAATATTATATAGTAAAACACCCACAGCTCATTTAAAGAGTTTTTGAATATTAGTTTTGCAGGTGTCTAATAATTTTTCACAGCAACATCTGCCCAGTTTCTCTCTCTGTCTCGAACATTTGAACCGCTGCACGTCACCAGTCAAAAGTTTTTGGACACCACAGTTGTTTCCATTTATTTCAGAAACTGCAGATTTGTATTCCTGGTAAACCCTGGAAGGATGTTGAGTCCAAAAACTATAAATAATCAAGTTTCCTGTAAGATGAGAGATGTTACAGTGCAGATCTGATTCCTATTAGCTTTTTGTTGGTGATGCAGAGTCACGATCAAGACTGTCCTTTAACTTTAAATGCACTTATTACTGTTTTCTCATATTGGCTCTCCATTAATGGTTAGATATCTAATAGTTGACACATTATGATTAAAATTTTAGTAGGTGTTGTTTTGTTGGTTAGGAGTATTGAATTACAAATAATATTTTCTGGATATTATTGAGTGTATTTTTAGTAAATGTTAGGTGAGTAACATGCATGTAGAAAACCTCATCAGGTGATGAAAGGTGTGTCTGGTAGTGTTTGCTGGATCCCAGTGTGGTTTAGACGTTTTAGGGTATAAAGTCTCCAAGCACTGCCGATGCCGCAGTATTTCTAGTAATGCAAACTGTGTTTACAACTACCACAGCAAAACACTAAAAACTGCCCTTATCCTTGCTGAAAATAAACTGGTGAAATGAAGATTCGTTTGGATTGAAGAGCATATTAAACCCCTGAAAGACGTCACAGAGCGGGACCTGAAATACCCAGAGTAATTACCTGGTCTGTGTCTGGATGTGCTCCACTGGTAGATCCTCTATCTGTTCTTTCATCCATTCATCCACCCTTCTTTTCACCGTCCATTCACATATTTTCCCATCCATCCATCCATCTATCTATTCATCCATCCACCCATTCAACCATCCATCCATTTGCATATTCACCCATTCAACTATTCTTCCAAACATCTATCAATCCATTTATCCTTCCATCCATCATCCATCCATCCATTCATCCATCCATTCACATATTCACCCATCCATTCTTTGATCTATTCATCCACCCATTCATCCATCCGTTCATCCATCCATTCACATATTTACCAATCCATCCATTTATTCATTCATCCATCCAGCCATCCATCTGTCCATTCACATACTCACTAATCCATCCATCTATTTTCACTAATCCATCCATCTATAATCCATCCATTCATTCATCCAGCTTCTATCCAACTTTCTATCCACACTTCTGTTTACCTATCCATCCATCTATCTATCAGTCCTTCCACTCTTCTAGTCACCTATCCACCTATTCACCATCCATCAATCCATCCATCCATCCATCCATCCATCCATCCATCCATCCATCCATCCATCCAACCATCTAGCCATCCAACCATTCATCCATCCATCCATCCATCCATCCATCCATCCATCCATCCATCCATCCATCCATCCATCCATCCATCTAGCCATCCAAACATACTTCCTTTTTTTGATTGTTATAGGCCTTTTGCATTACAAAATCTCAGATATCCAGCTCTCCCTAAATCATTGTGGCCAGATAACAAACACATGTTAAGCATCCATGAGACGGACCCCACAGGAACATAATAAACACTAAAAAAGACAGTTTCCTGAGTGAACATATTAAATACTGACCTGGGAGAGGAATATTTTAGACTAAGCTGTTCATTATTATTATGATCGATATTATTGACCATATGAATTTGAATCTGGTAAAAAGTGTCTCAGGCTTAATGTAACAACTGTCTGTGAAGGTGATTTTAGAGTCACACAAAGGCCTATATTGTGTTTCATTTTTTTAAATTCTGCATTTAAAATTGGTTTTATTTGCCAAAACATCATTATTTAGTTTTACATGATAATTTTACCTTAGTATATCATAAAAGTTTATGTACTACATTAACCTCTGAAATTCAGTGTTTTGATGATAAAAAGTTAAGATTAGATAAGAAAGAACTTAATTTGTTCTGAGTGAAACTCTTTTGTCATAAACATGCTTATTGCAACAAGACAATAAAGTTAGGGGAAAACAGTTGTAACAGTGCTATAACGCTATAACAAAATATCTACAACAAAAAAACCTAGAACAGAGATAATAAAATGACAGATTATTAGTACCATGTCCTGTCAGCAGCTGCTAGAGGCTGCCCTTGCTAAGGTTTTGTTTTGGTACTCTTATTTTGAAATTGTTAACACTTCGGGCTTGAGTTTGTTGATTGTGTGACAGTAAATGTACTCAGGAGAAAGAAGCTTTATATTTTCATTGGTTTTGAGACTTTCATGTTTTGCATTTAAGTTCAGGTTTGGTGGACCATTATACAGAGTTTCTGTGTTGGTATGTTGCCCCATCTCCTTTCGTTTAAAGCTTTTTGAGATTTGTTTTCTGGCCCTCGTGCATTTGTTGGTTTTTGTTTTGTAAACATACAAATGATTGAGAACTGGGAAATCTGTATTTGTGCCTGCCTTCAATACCAAGAGGAGAGAGAGAGGAGCCCTGACAATTGGTGCAAGTGGGTATGAAAGTGACTTAGTGTTTGGACCATATTAAAGTGACCTGTGATGTCTAGTTCCTATCACAATCACTGTGAATGTTGCAAAACTGGTGAAATTCCCCTTTCAGGCTTGAATATTTCTCATAGTGAGAATAATATAAAGTGTGTGCTTCAGGTTTAATGACTTAGTTAAATTAATTTAAATATGTCTCCTTTAGGTAAATATACTCCTCCACTTAAGCAGCTATTGAACATAAGCTGCTATTGAAACGACCCGTGTCTGTGAAACCATTCAATTAGTAAACAAAGGCCAAACACAGAGTGACGAATGACTGTCAATCTCGTCAAACTCAATCCCCTCCAATAAGATGTTAATTTGGAATAATACGCTTCTTCGCTTTCCCCTCCTGATACATTTGGTCCATAAATGGGGATGGTAATCAGATTAACATTTGGGCATATTGCCCACTATTGCATTACGTCTCTTTTTTTTACTGTCCCGCTTTTATTAAAGGTCGGAGGAGGTGTGGATATGACAGGCCAGTTCAGCTCCAGCAAGCATCAGTATTGTTGTACTGGAGTGGAGTGGGCGGAGGGGTCAGTCCACCAGTCTGAGATGATGTGTTTCTCCCCAGTTGAAGGGACATCACGGTGCATTGGCTCTGTCTCTCAGCGCTCCAGACTTTTCTATTTCGGCTCGAGTGTGTGTCAAACTGAAGGAAAGCTTCAGCTGAGGTGGTCACTTCAGCCCTCAGGGTGCGAGACTCACAGCACTATGAGCCACCAAACACCTCTATCTCCATCTCTTTCTCTCTCCATCTCTCTCACTCCTTCCCTTTTCTCACTCTCACTTTTTTCACCCCCCCGCACATCATCCCTTCTCTCTCTTTCCATCTCTCACTTCTCGATACTGTGCCATTCTCATTTCCACCAATCGATCCACAGTGTTTCCTTCAGCCTAACTCACATTGACACCACAGAATATTTGACACTCACTTTGTGAACTTACTGATATACATGTGTGTGTGTCTATCCATTTATCTATCTATCTATCTATCTATCTATCTATCTATCTATCTATCTATCTATCTATCTATCTATCTATCTATCT
>JBBKCR010016697.1:0-10000 GCA_037577295.1 Ladigesia roloffi | reverse complement strand
TCGACACAAAAGTTCAGTTCTCAGAAAAGATGTTGGACTGAAACCGTGCTGATCCATATTAAAGTCAGTGAAGATCTGTAATTCATTTTCCTACATGGCTGTGTATGTTTCTGTGACCTTTTATGTAAATAACTCCTGTTTTGATTGGCTGGGCTGTATTGCGTCACATTGTGAAAGCAGCCTCTGTGCTGAATCACTCCTTGGCATGGATGGGCAGGACAGCTGTAGTCTGAATAAGCAGATATTCGTAAAGGTCTGTTTTTTGTGCCACAGCAGAAACCAAAAAAAAATGCCATTTTTGCAGTTTAGTGGCCATATGTGGAGCGTACAGGTTTAGGAGTGAATTGTAGGCTTTAAAGCTGATAAAACAGACATGTAATATGAGTTTGTGGATCTGGCAAGACTTTCGTTCTCCACTGAACCAAGACCAGCTTTGCCATGTCTTCTTACTTGATTAAGCACGAGGTCTGGTCAGATCCCAGATCAGCATTATATTGCTGCCTGGAAGCGGCGGACTGACAGTGTGAGTTATTCTCTGATATTGACCTGGCTGTCAGGGTTCCTCCTGTATCTGAGGAATAAGTGTCTTTGATAAAGCAGGTTAGCATTGATGAATCCGTGCGAACTCGAGGCTTACGAGAGGAAATTAATGAGCAACGTTTTCACCCACTTTTCCCCCTCTGGTAGAAAAGCTCCCCACCCAATCCCCCCCAACACACACACTCCCCATACTCCTCAGAGCCCTGGAACCTGAGAGGAAAAAACTTTCTTTTTTAGAAACAATTTATGCTATTAAGGTCAAGAAGTCCATGGAAAGGTGTACATGGAAAATGAGTGAGAGTGTAGTCCGTTACGTAGTGATGTGATTTAAATAAGGTGCATACAGACACATAAACCATACAAGTGAAGCAAAAAAAAAACAATATGGGCCCTTTATAGACCCTTAAACAATTTTTTGTTATTATGAGAAACCTACTGTTTTTGCTATAAATCAGGGACCGCATCTATTTCTACTAACTTTATCAAAGTCAGAACAAGTTCATTTGGTCAGCAGGTTTAATGGGTTTTTGTTTCAATGTCAAACAACAAAGAAAACATCACAAAAATCTAAATTATATTTTCTATCCCCTGAAATGGATTGCGAATCAATGACCTTGATTCCATGAAATCATAAAATATTATTATTTAATTCAAGTATGCACAATAAAGTATATCCTCAAACGCAAATCGATTATTGATTTATATCTTGAATATATTGTCTGTTTATTTTTACCACAACACCAGTCTGTAACATCAATATCACAGCATTATGCAAATGAGCCTCTAACCAATTGCAGTGTTTTGACCAATCACAGCTCCAGGTGATTGCTACAGTATGTTATGATAAATCAAGCTATACATGTAATTAAAATAAGCTATTATTTTAACCACTGTTTAACTATTCAAGGCAGTGTTTCGGTCTTTTAAAGTGTCCATGTTGAATATATTCCTACTTTACTTTATTCACGTTTGTGAGTTTGTGTGGCAAAAACACAACTCATAATTCAAAATGTATTCCTACATGACCATTTTCTGACCCCTGTTTATGCCTTAGATTTAAACTGGCTGTTTTTATTACTGAGCTTGAGACCGATCTATGTAAATTATCTATAATCTGATTAGCTGCCCTTTATTGCAGCTCATTCAAAAGGCAGCACGGGGCTAAAGCACTCACTAAAACTTCAACATGAAGATACAGGGCTATTCTACTGTGTCTTGAGTAAGGAGGTGTATGTAAATGTATTGGTTTTGTGACATCACTGAAACTGCAGTTTAAAAAACGCAGGCCCAGATGACTGAAGAGGACCATTGTAGCTCCCTCATAGGAGACCAGCTTCGTTTGCTGCTCTTCAGAGAAGCAGCTCTGAAAAGTCTACTAGAACAGTGTGTCACTCGAGATCTGCAGTTAAGTAGAGAATCCACTCGGGTAGAACTCAAGTACTCCAACAATTTATACTCAAGAGCAAGTATTTCTGCATTACACTTTTTTTCTTTTGGCTTACTGACCGATTCCTGATTGTGGCTCCTTGCTTATGGTGTGAAAAGTGAAAAAAGAAAACTGCACCCAAAGTAGTCATCAGAAAATGAGTCTAAAATCAGATGTCATCTGTAATTTAGTGTGGAGAGGGCAAAGTTAAAAGGCTGCAGTATTTCCTGTACAAACAGACTCGGTAATGAGAGAACTGCAACGATGTGAAGGCCAGATCCGACTAGATATAAGAGTTTTGTAAAGGGTTTTAAGCAAAAACGTTAAACTGCATGTCAGTTTTTTAGGTTATTTTTTAATAGTTGCAGATAACTGCTTTACTGACTTAGATACATCATTATTATCATTTTAGATTCTGCTTAAAAAATGTAGTCATGTGTTTTGGGTTCAAATAGGTCAATTTATCTCTCTTATTTTTTAAATTTCCGGTCAGAGGTTCTTTATAACAGACATGTTGCTAATTATTAGTGGATTATTAGTGAATGATTTGCCAGACATGATAATTTGGGTGATATTATATATATATAAAGATGGTAAACACATATTTGTATGATTGGCAGTGCATGCAGCTACGAAATGTTCCACAGCACTGTGAAGTTTCGTGCCTGTAAACTCGGCGAAAGTGGTCCTTCTCGTCCCGGCTGTCATCTCCGCAATTCAACAGCGTGATTAGCTGACAAGCGTGGATAACACTGAAATTATAGAGTAGTTAGAGATGTCTCAGATAGAAAGTGAATGAGAGTAGCAAAGTGTTTGTGTGCGTTTGTGTGTGTGTGTGTGTGGAAAGAGGCGGACTAACAGAGAAGGTCAAGTCTATCAGGCTCCACAAGAAAAACACAGTCAAATTACAAACACTAGCTGAAGATCACAAACACACACACACACACACACACACACACACACATACACACATACGCACACACACACACACACACACACACATACACATACAAACACAAACACACATGCACACAGTCATTGCTATAATGAAATTGAATAAATATGTGAAACTGAAGGTATAAATTAGAGAAAATGATAACACAAACAACACAGGTTTTTAAACGCTTACAGTACTTTTGCAGACATAACTTCCTGAAATTTCAAACCCCAACTGTTGTTGACATTGTATGAAAAATAATCTAATAACACTGACATACCTATAATAATAATAATAAACTAATATTACAATAAAGCGTATATCATAATATGTAGTGTAATATTAATGAATACAACATGAATTATATTGTGCATTACATTTAAATATTATATTTATATATACAACATGCATATATCTATATATACATGTATTAAACTATGTTTATATATACATAAATAAATAATTAATGTAAAAAGGATTGCATATGCAATGGATGTAATGCATACAGACCTGTACATAATGATAATATCCCAAAATCAGGGGCATCGGAAGCATTTTTTATGTGAGAGGGATGTGCGGGGCGGGGTTTGTGCATGGGGGGCCGGGTTTGGGTGGCGTCGGAGTTGATGCGTGCATGCAAATCTCATCATATTACGTGGTGGGGGTGTTAGGAAACTCTGTTAAATCTGAAATCTTTCGTACATAAAATCCACTCCACTTAATAGATAGAAGAACACACCACTGGAAATCCGCTCCGGGTTTTTCCTCTAATTCACCACATGCAAATTAAGTGACTCGTCAGTGCAGAGACAGGCTGCTCAGATTTCCAGCGGTGTGTGTCATTCTATCAGTTTAGTGGAGTGGATTCTTTCGCAAAAGATTCAAGATTCAACAGCGCTGAGTGAATTAATTATTGATGTTAAATATGGGGGGGTCCAAACTAATAATTATGAAATCTAAAGGGGATACGCCCCCCTCTGGTTGAATGGCGACGATGCCCATGGCAAACATTAACATGAAAACAACTTTAGTTACCAAAAAGAAATGCTGTTTGAGTTTTAAAATATGAGATGTGTGGCCTTTGTAAAAGCTACTTACAGTCTTGCTGTCAGTCCTGAAACTGTTATCAAGCCCTATTGTTTTTTAGTTTTCCAATAAAGCCAGAATACATTTGAAACACACACACACACACACACACACACACACACACACACACACACACATCGCAGTGATGCTCCAGTGCACAGTCATCTGAAAGACTGCCTCTTCTTTCATCACCGGGAGCTCAAACAACAGATGAAAGCGCAGAGATGGACAGAACGAGCATGAGGGAGGACAAATGGACAACCGATAGAGATGGATGGAGAGAAAAGAGAATGAGAGGAGGAGGTTAGAGAGAATTGGGGGCACACACAAGGCCTCCCCCAGCTTCCCCCACTCTCTCTCTCTCTCTCTCTCTCTCTCTCTCTCTCCCTCTCTCTCTCTCTCTCCCTGTACTAATGACTCCTGTAGTGGAGATTAAAGCTGAATAATAGATGGCTCACAGCTGGGCTAAATATGAAAACAGCAATAAACTAGGAGAGAGAGGGAGAGGGAGAGGGAGAGGGAGAGGAAGAGGGAGAGGGAGAAGGAGCAAAAGGAAAGAAGTGGAGAGTGAAAGAAAGAGAGCTATTTTCATTAGGGACTTACAGGAGTGGAACTTCCAGTGGTCAAACATACAGTGTAAGCCCTGCTATAGACCGCAGTATGGAGCACTAAAAGGAGCAGTCCCTCATTTCCACATGGCCACTCCTGCAGTGTGTGGTCAATCACCGTAGACAATTATTTAGACACTGCCATGTAGAAAACCCTCCCACAAAATCTTCTGTTCTGCAATTGGACAGCTCCTGGATTCCAATCGTATTTATTTCTGCATGTTTTTATACAATTTTAACTGTTTATTTAAGTTTTTTTAATATCATGTTGCATATCTGTATCATCTGTTCCTTCAGGCATGTAATTCCTTCTTATTAGGGAAGAATGCGGGGTCACAGCTTACAATGTCACCAGAAAACAGGATTTTCCAGTAACTAGAATTCATTTTTGTTTACTGTGTTCCTCTGGTATTTTCTACCAGTATTTTTGGAGTAGCCCTTCAACTATGTGCATAATAAACCAACTCCAGTTGCATATTTTAACCTTGTTGACACCTTCCTTGGTGCTGTTACAAGCCTTTGTCTAATTGCAGAAGCTAATTAAAGCGCTGCTTAAGAATGTATTATTAATAAGCAAAGTGAACATCAAGTGCGACCAAAGACCGGAATAAGCAGGCGGGTGTTGATGAAAGGAACTGTCCATTTTCACCTGCTTTTTGGCAGAGTTGGATGCTTGAATTTGACTAAAAACATGCAATTCCTCTTCTCTTAAAGCAAATAGTTTGGGCAAATATGACAAAAAGCAGTAGAGACATGTATAGTGTCTGATTTTGCTTTATTGGTGTTGAACTGGTGCTGCAAGGCTAAATAAATAATTAAGCATTATATAGCCTGCATGCCTTCAAACTCTAATCAGCACAATCAGCCTCGTGTGTGAGGTTTCTGAAACTGCACTAATAGTGCGCTAATAGTTGAAGTGAGAAATGTAGTGAATACTTATTTTTAATACTCATACAACACACAAGGTTTGCATCATTCAGTTTGAAATGAAGCTGCAAGGCTAAATAACAGCATACAGACAGCATGCTAACATTTTTACACTCGAATTAGCACAATCAGCCTTGTTTATGTGGTTTCTGACACTGCATGGCCTACAGTTCAGCTGTAGTGTCTTGAGTTTGCTTCACTGGTGTGGAACTAGAGCTAAAATAAACAGCTAGATAAATGGATTAACACCATACAACCTGCATGCCCATGTCATTGAACCCTGTGTGGTTTCAGACAATATATAATATACCGTTCAACTTGGTTCAACACTAATAGGTGGAATGAAATATGTCGTGAAAAATGTAAGATTTTTATAGTTTGTGAGGTTAGCTTCCTGAACTGAAGCTACAAGGCTACAAATGTTAGCATCATACAATCTGTGATAAACGCTAGTCAGCACAATCAGCCTTGCTAATGTGGTTTCAGATTTGTTCCACCTGGTTGATGCTTATAGCAGAGAAGACAAATAATGTGAAGTATTTAAGACTGAAGGTTTGCTTCATTGGTGTTGAACTGGAGCAAAAATTATGGCTAAGTAAATGGTTTAGCATTAGCCTTGCTTACAAGGTTTCTGATACTATGTGACATGCCATTCAGCTTCCATTAATTAGAAGCAAACTTTGGACACCAAACCCAGCTGAGTAAAGATCTGTAGGTTGTTACATCAGAAGAAGTAACACATTGGCGAGGGGTCAGCTGGGCAGCAGTAAAGTGGGCCGCAGTAAAAACACGAGACAGTTGTGTGGTAGCCCTGCGGAAACCTCTTCCCCTTTGCCTCTGAAGACACATCATCCATCACTCTACATATCAGAAGAGCCACAACAATCAATCACAAAGCCAGTCATTGATCAATAGCCTTACACAGGCCTTTAAAAAACGACTCAGAAAGAGTCTCTAGAGGCTGCATAGCCTGGGGTGATACAGTACTGATTACAAACAGCTTAATGATCTTTTTCATTAAATACTATAAGTACATTAATAAACACTATTATCTGTCAGTTTAAAATAATAATAATAGTAATGATAAGGTTGCTGCTACTGCTAGTAACAAATAGCTAATTAGGACTTTTATTATGCCATTTTATTATACTGCGTATTTCTATTCATATTATTTGCCTACTGACTAACTAAGTATTATTCGGAAAAAGAAGGGCAGCTCCTTAGTGGAGCAAGTGTGTAAGTGTTGACGCTTCATCAAGAGATACATCACTATGATGCTTGATAGTACAGGCATCTGTTAGCTGACATAAAATATTGGTAGATAATATGTTCCTTCAAGCACCTTAAAGTTTCCAATACTAAATTACCAGCAATTCAAAAAGTTCAGTGGTGCTTCCCATGATTGCAAGAAACACATGTATATTGACCCCCCCACACACCCCACCCCCCAGTGTTGATAGATAATGATAGATAATTAAATACGTTAGAAAATCATGAAAAATAAAGAAGAAAGAACAAGAGCAAGAAAAAAATGAACGTTTGACCCCTACTAATGATAATAATAGTCTCCTTTTTTTTATTTCTGCAAAGCACAATGAATGATCTCTGTGTATGATAATGTGCTACATAAATAAACTTGCTTTGCCTTGCCTGATAATAGTAATGATAATAATAACAATGCTGGAAGTTGTAGTCAGAAGCCGAATGTCATTCATGAACACAGTCATATACAAGACCTCCACAGTCGACTGTAATTCCTAGCTGCTGACCACACATCCCACGCTACATCAATCGTCCTCACTCTGCCATGATATCCTCACTATTTCACATTCTTTCACTCGGGGAACATGAAGAATAGAGGCAGCAGGGTGAGGGGTCTACAGTCTGCTCTTACCGGATCAGTGCGGGTGTAAATCACGACGCCAGCTCCACTGTGCCTTTACCTTGGCCTGATAACCTTGCCCTGGCCCACATCTGTCAGGAATTGAGCCTGATATGACGGAGCACTTGGCCACCCTGAGGGAAAAAACTCACACTCCTCTCAGCTTAGGCATGTGTCTCTTTAAAAGCCCTAAAGAGAGGAGCCCGAATGGCTGGAAGTTGTTGTCGCATGTCCGTCTCATTCTATTACTTGCACCATGTGGTTTGACGTCTGTATTATATAGTGCTATAAATGTGAGGTTTCAATTATATACAAATGTGACAAAAACTATCGTTTGTATTGTAAGTGCATTTTGAGTCATTTTAGCATATGATATTAATAATAATAATAATAAATAATAAGTTACATTTATATAGCACCTTTCACAAACCCAAGGATGCTTTACATAGCAAGGAAGGAAAACAATAACATAACAAAAAAAAAACAATACAAAAACAAAGGCCAAAAAAAAATGATACACACACACAAATGCAAGAAGGGTGGCATGGTGGTGCAGTGTGTAACCCTGTCACCTCACACTAACAAGGGGTTTGATTCCCAGAGGCTGAGAGTACTTTCTGTTAGCATTTTCTTCTCTGGTTTCCACTGGGTGCTCTGGTTTCCTCCCACAGTTTTAAGATACAAACATCTGGCAAGCTGGAGATGCTAAATTGCTCCTAAGTGTAATTATGGGCATGCTTAAGTGTGTGTTTGTCTGTGGACTGGTGACCTGTCCAAGATGCTTCTCCACCTTTGGCCCTATGTGCAATGGGATAGGCTCCCCTGAGACTCTGGTCAAGGATGGATAATTAATGTAAAATTGTCAAGACCAATGGATACTATCTTCCATGCCTGTCGTCCTGTAGGCTGCCTCCTGCTATCCTGCCCTATATGTTTGGATTTGTGTTAATCTTCGCAGCCAACAACACAGAACTTCATGTGTGACTTGCCTTTGCCTCGACGTCTTATTTGTGCTTGGAAAACCAGCAGACAATATCGGCTGATCTTCAACTAATCTAGTGGGTGGAAGCTTGAAAGATGAGGGGTGTCTCTATGCAAATTTCCCCATTATGACATCACAGTGGGGGGCCGTCCAAACGGGTCCTAAAAGCATATGATTCTTGACGCCAAAATATTTCAATTAATTCACACAAAATGTATGGGGTTTTTTGTTGTGTTTTCTTGGAGTGTTTATAGAAGCAGGAGAGACCCAAATGGAAATACAAAAGTATGTGAAAAGTGATTTTTGCATAGCATGTCCCCTTTTAAATGATTTTATGAACCAAAAACAGACATTATTTATTTTTTAAGTTATGTGTTTAGTCTCTGTTTATCTTTAAGAATTAAACAAGTCTTTGTTTTTTATTTGTTGCTGTGACTTTCTCTCAGGCCTTCTAAAGGCCTACATCTCTTGCATGCAGTGTTGCGTGCTACAGTGTGTGTGAGTGTGTGTCTCCGAGTCATTGAAGATGACCTGCTGTCAAATACTGTGGAAAGGATAATAAAAATGTGTGACCACCTTGCCTATGTGTGCGTGTGTGTGTGTGTGTGTATGTATTTGTGTGTGTGTATATATATATATATATATATATATGTGTGTGTGTGTGTGTGTGTGTGTGTGTGTGTGTGTGTGTGTGTGTGTGTGTGAGTGTGTGTCTGCAGTAATGAGACAGCATTGTGCTGGACCTCACAGCAGTTCATCTTCACAATGGCTGCTCCCTAAAGAGCCAGATGCTTAATGTTGGTTATTAATAGACACACACATTCTCACACAAACACACACACACACACACACACAAACACACACACGCACACATACACAGCACTTTGGACTGCAGGTCCTCTGAGAGCTTTCTGTACATTACAATGGCCGTGGCCGAAAGAAGCTGAAAGAGCAGAGAGGGGAGAGAGATGATAGGAGAGGGGGGAGGGTAGAGAGAGAGAGGGAGGGAAAGAAAGAGAGACAGGGAGTCAGAGAGTGCATGTGTGAAAGAGGGAGGGAGAGCAGGAGAGAAGGAGAGCAGGAAAGAAAGAGAGGGAAGGAGTACATTTGTGAGATGGAGAGAAGGGGGAGAGAGGAGAAACAAATGAAAGAGAGGAGGCAGAAGGGATGTGCATGTGTCAGAGAGGTAGAGAGAAAGGGAGAGAGAGAGTAATGATAGAGAGAGAGAGCAGAGAGGAGAAAGAGAGTGAGGTTAGAATGAAAGAGAGAGGGCGGTAGAAAGTGCAAGTGTTAGAGAGAGACAGAGTGAGAAGAGAGGAGAAAGAGAGTGAGCTTGGGATTAAAGAGGGAGGGTGGTAGAGAGTACATGTGTCAGGGAGGGGGAGAAAAATGGAGAGAGAGAGATGATAGAGAGGAGAGAGGAGAAAGAGAGAGGTTGAAATGAAAGAGAGAATGTGGTAGAGAGCAGACATGTGTAAGAGTGGGAGAGAGAGAGCGAGCGAGAGAGAGAGAGAGAGAGAGAGAGGGAGAGAGAGAGAGAGAGAGAGAGGTGCGAAAGAGAGAGAAAGAGAGAGTGCGAGAGAGAGAGATGATAGAGAGAGAGAGAGAGAGA
>JBBKCR010016611.1:0-12328 GCA_037577295.1 Ladigesia roloffi | reverse complement strand
GCAGGTCTCAAAAACAGGACATGTCTGGGAGAAAAAGGACGTCCCCCTACTCTTCTCTCTGTCTGGCTACAAGAAGTGAAACATTTTGCACGGACATTTCTCCTCTGTTGATCTTTATATGAAGGAGAAAAAAAAATCTTCTTTCCAGTTTAAAAATGCATTGAAACAGCGTTACTGACATTTGTACTGAGTAAAATATTACCAGTTTTTGTTCTGTAATGCCTTACATTACCATGTTACAGCAAAAAGCAATTAAGTACAGTAATTAGTTACTAATTAGTTACTTTTGTAACGCGTTACCCCTAACACTGAGTACCACCTATAGGACTGATATCACATAAAGGATGAAAACAGTTGATTCACTGCTAATTCAACTAGCAGTCCTCACTAAAACATATTTTAATTGAAAATAGGTCTGGTAAAACTACTGTAATGTAACTAGGCGGATATAACTAGGTGGTTTTATAGACTCTATGGTAAAGTACAGATTGGTATGTTCAGAAAGTGTTTACATGGCACATTTTAAAATGTATAGTGTATAACTTTGCAAACGGTAACTTCACTGTGCCTCCTCACTGACTGAGGAACATAAAATATTCCCAACATAAAATGGGCCCTTGAAGTTTAAGGGTGTCAAAATCTTTCATAGAACGGATCCATGGTTTTCTTACCCAGACCTTTACCTTATAAATTCCATTGCTTGTGAAATGATGCTTCATAACAGTGTTACAAGTGTAATTAAGGCCCCTTATGTCAGTAGAAATTCTTTTTCTTTCTTCTTCTTCTTCCTCTTTGGACTTTTCCCTTCAGGCGTCACCACAGCGAATCATCTGTCTCCACCTAGTCCTATCTTCTGCATCCTCTACCCTTACACCAACTAACTTCATGTCCTCTTTCAGCACATTTCTTCTTAAAGTCTTTTTCTTCCTAAATCGTCTTATGTCATCTTACAATTACTGGGAAAAGCTGTTCACAAACTAAATAAGCAAAAATATATGAAACATATATTACTGTTGTTGTATAAATCCATGAAACAATGCTTACATGTTTGTTATGTAATTCAAGTTGAGGTCTAACCATTATTTGTTAGAATACTGGATCACTGGAATCCCTTGTTTAATCTAAAACCCACAGAATTTCATTGGGAACATCTGTGAATTGTGAGGGGTCATAGCATAATAAAAAAGGCAATTGTTTGAGTGTTTATTTGCGTAGGTTAGAATTCTAAAGTATCAGTATCGCAAGGACAAATATTATGATAATAATTCACAAATTGTGCAGCCCAAGTTCAAAGCAAAAAAAAAGTTTCATAAAAGATCACAGGAACTAGGTAAGTTGGGAACCTGGCTGATATACTATAGGAAAATGCTTTAAATCAGGTACAAATAGGATGAATTAGCATTATGAAAGGGAGTCAAATCACATGCATAATGATCACACTGCATGCACTACATACAGTGAACATGACCACAAAGTAAAGCTGTGGACAGAACAGAGACACTGTTAGTATTTTTGAAAAACACAAACGCTCTCAGACCAAACAACTCGTGAAAGTGTCACGCTAGCGAGACTCTGGCAGATTGGAGAGGAGATGTGGTTCACTAAACACATGCTAACTCTAATTCAATTGCTTTCAGTTTGTGGAAAACCAGCATGGAGACTGACCACAACACAGCATATAACAAGATTACCACATTCAAGCAAATGCATCCACCACAAATGGTCCGAAACGTACACACGCAAACACCCACACAAAACATTCTTTCTTGGAAATCACTTCTCTTTATGCAAACAAGCTCTTCACCTCGTCGGATTTAGGAGTTCATGGTCGTGATCATTTAACAGTTCTTAACAGTTCTTAACAGCACACACTAAAACTAATTTTTAACGCTGACATGTAAGCAGCTGTATGCAAATGCCATCCAAGCTTATTTCAGCTGTACCCTTTGTTTACTAAAGAAAACTGGTGCTCTCCTAGCAGCTTCCTCTATAATGTTTAATTGTTGCACTGGGACAAGGAGCTGAATGACAGCACCAGAGCCAGGCTGGCTGATGGGGGACTGACCTTGAGAGAGGATCCTCTGGGGCTCACACACACAAAGGGCTTCCTGCCCTCTCCATCCACTTCCTCCCCAACCTTCTGCCTCCGACCCGCGGCCTCCGCTCTCCTCCTCTCGATCTCCTCCTTCATTCTCCTCTTCTCCTCCTGCACAAACCACACAGCCAGATCACATCAAACGCACTAACAATCAGAAGTTTGGAATCAATGTTTTCTCAGTCAGTTTTGTTGCGAGGACATGCATAACATGGTTACAGTGCCTTAACTTCAAAGATTTCTATATGTTTGTGCAAAGCTAAAAAGTTAAGATGTGTCCAGAAAACCAGATGAGGTAACTGAGGAACCCGAAACCATAATGAAGAAAATAATTTTTAATAATTTAAAAGTGGCAAGTAATGGTACAAATGGTCTATTATCACATAATCCAAGTGTTACCTCAATCCATTACTTCTTGGTGTCAAATGTTCCCAAGGTTTTGAGAAGCAGTTTTTAAACTGGCACACTGAAAACAACATGCTTATATGGCAATGAATTCCGTCTCATCCCAAAAATGCCTTCTTTCGAGCCCACAGTAGCTCTTGGCCAGCCTCTTTGCCATCAGCACAGGGCCTTGTACCGTGTAATTAGTCCTTTTTTTATTTACTCTGCCTTTTAATTAGGAACAAGTACGGCATTAGCATCACAATGGCGGTACAGGCCTGGACGAGGCGAGCTGACCGGCATGCGTGGCCTGAGCTCAGGGAAGGCCTGCTCAGCGCTGATAGCCCATGTATGGCCGTGGGAAATTTGCATAATACCACTGAGAAACATGGCCTGGCTATCGTGTGTGGGGCGAACATTTAAACGATATTGTACTGTAATCTGAAGCTCACACAATGGAGCCGTTTGTCTGAATTTGGACTGACACACTGGCCTACCGATGGAAACGTACTAAAACAAGCTATAACCCAGTTATATAGTCATCACAGACAGTGTCAGACACGACACATTCAAAAAGAAAAACTTCCCACAAATCCTCGCCGACTCTTGAGTATGACAGCGCCTCCTGACAAATTTGGTCTTATCCTCCCAGAGTTAAGAAAATAGAGAGCTTAATTAATTTGGCGTAATAAAATATGTCGAGAATGTCTTCTTCTTTCACTGGGCTTACATTCTCAAACAAAGACAGAACCCTATTTCTGACTCTAGGCCAAGAAAGTAAGATACACAAATACCAATGTGCTCTAGAAAAACATTCTAGATGATTAATGTGACAACATCCTTTTCCCATTACCCACACGTAGCTGATGGGCCAAGTCATGTCTGGTAGTTAGACTTCATGATAGTCGTTACCCCTATTTTTAAGCTATGCAATGTTTTTTTTGTTTGATAATTATAACAATTCAGTGCCAGAAGCCACTAGGGTCTATTTTAAACTACTAAACAACTTAAGTGTGTGACAATTTGTGTGCGAGGCATTTACTTGCACAATGGTAACAGGGCGTCAGCTTCCATTACTTATTGTCTCAGTTGCTCCAGTGCCAAAATGTACAGTTAGGGCAAGGTATTTTTTCTTTTGTAACTGAATGGAAAATCTCCCAGTTAAATGGCTTGGGAAGGAATGTGTGATGATGAGCTCACAAACCTCCTCTCTGGCCTTCCTCTCAGTCTCCTCTTGCTTTTTCTGCTTCTCCTCTTCCTCCAGCACCTTCCTCCTCTCCTCCCTCTTCCTTTTCAGCTCCTCTAGCTCAGCCTCTGCCTCCTGCTGCTTCTGCTTCATCCTCTCAAACTCCTCGCACTCCGTCTCATCTCTCCTCCGTTTGAGCTCTTCCAGCTTCTTCTCAGCCTCCAGGCGGGCTCCCTCCCCGTCCAGCTCCTCTGCTGGAGCCTCAGGAGGACGCAGGCTACCACGACTGTAGCACACACACACACACACACACACACGAAACATGAAGGGATACGCGCATGTCAACAAGTAAAAAGGCACACAGTCGCAGGTTCTCACGCACCCTCACACACACACATACACACACACGAGCACACACACACACGAGCACACACACACATACACACACACACACACCTAGAGCATCAACCCACTCCTGTCTAAGGTGACTGAATATCAGGTTACAGTGATCAGGACAGAGGACAAGATTACATTACTGCACTCAAACACAATTTTATAACACTTAAAATCTACTGCAGTGTCACATAATATCCTGTATATATATATGTATGTATGTATGTATGTATGTATGTATGTATGTATGTATGTATGTATGTATGTATATATGTATGTATGTATGTATGTATATGTATTTTTCTGTGATTATGTTGTGTAAGTCGCATCTTTATTGCTAAAGTTTTAATGTATGAAAAAAACTCAAACATTAATACAACCAAATACAATATAAAACCAAAGCTATTTGCCACTGCAGGGGACTCACGTTTGTTATAGGAAAACAAGTTACGAGTCCAGAGCATGGGGGGCAAAAACCAGTACAGCAGCTGCAATAGGGACCGACTCCATATTAAATTCTATGTAACTGAATGCAGTGTTACAGAAGTCTCTTTGGGTGTATGGGTCCTTTTTGTGGGAGACAGGCGTCCCAACTCTTTTGTTCATTTAATACCCGTGAAAACCAGCCGAGACGTACAGCACCTGCAATAAATCATGCGACAATACTGCGATAATATTTCATTGTGGGGTCTTTGAACTGGTCTGAATGACTCTGTAGACGAACAACCCTCCCCCCCCCCCCCAATGCTAAAAGATCCTAACAATGCATGCCACCATTTTTAAAATGAGTAACTGAAACTTGACTAATAAGCTTTAAATAAATGTTTCACCAGATGAGTGATTTCAGAGTAGATCTAGAATAATTGTGAATGTACGCTTCTGTACCCCTTTCATTCCTAAATTATGCTAAAATTTACATTTCTTTATGCTAAAATTTTGTTAGGCTAAAATGTACATTTGATAAAAAGGTGAAGTCTCTATGTAATCAAGGGCATGTGCATTAAATATCTGTAAATGACATTCTTTACACTCTAATCTCTTACAGAACCTCATCTAGCAAATCTCTGGTGCGAGATTAAATCACTGAGATAAAGAAACGCAAGACTTATTTTTTAATTGTTCCCTCTGGCAGTTCATATAATCAGCATGTTAAGCACAGTCATAAACTCCGGCCACAGTTACAGTAATAGCGAGTAATGGATGGTTATTATTTCACACACCTCAGGGTTCTCTCTGCCTTCTTATGCTTGCTGTCCTCATACACGCCTCCATTCTGCTGCTTGCTTTTTCTCCCCACATCTTCATCCTCCATCTAGCGGTGGAGAGCGATCAGAAATGAAAATATGACACCGTAACAGCACTTTCAACTGCAACAACCAAATCATTCAGGGAGAAATGAGGGAAAGCATGTGGAACAGTGGGTAGAACAGCACTCAGAGAGAAAGGGCAGGTGTGAACACACTCACACTACAGTCATGCAGCAAGCTACTGACAGTGTGTGGTAAACCACATTTCACTGGTGAGATAACACAATCATGGGGAAAGGTCATGACCTTACTGAACACTGTAGGAAAAATATCAAAGGCATTTAGTGGACACTCTGGTGGGATCACTGCACTCACACTGTGCTCAGACTGGTGTCTGGATAACCTTCAGGTTTGGGGGGAGGAGTGTCTTCCTTCAGAGTTTTTCAACAAAAGGCTGCACAATATATCATTTATCACATTGACATAATGGAAATATGCCTTAAATAAATTATTAGAGCAGGCCCAAATATTTCAAATATTTCAGTATTCATTCTTTTTGTTGGTATTCATTTAATTCACTTTTTTAAAACCCGTTAGCAATAAACATTAATGATACACATTCTGTATAAAACACAACACGCTCTGTCATGCTGTTGCTACAAATGGCACAATTATATTCATTGCTGTTCAAAAATTGCAGTCATATTTATTACTGTTCTGCATCTTTGCACATCACTGCTGCTAGAGTTCAGTACCGGTCAAAATATCATGTTTATCCTCAATGTGGCCATCATTAATTGCACTGAACGTTGTCTTGTCTTGTCTCCTTTAGTTGTATTGTTGCTCTTGTGTTCTTTTTTTTGCTCTTTGTTCTTTCTGAACTTTGTCTTGTGTTCTGTTCTGTTCTGCTCTTGTGTTGCATCATGGTCCTGGAGGAGCGTTGTTTTGTTTTTACCATGTGCTGTGTGTATATGATAGAAATGACATTGAAAACATCCTTATAACTGCTTCGCTGACAAGATTTAAAGAAAAACAAATAATCTGACTGATTTGGCATGGCTTGAGACTGAAAAATCGAGAGACTAAGAAGAAAAAAAAAATAGCAGCTCAGATAACAGCTAAATCGATACACATCCCTTGTTCTCAATTTAATGGTGCACCATTTAAAGCAGAACAGACATTTCCTGCAAGACAAGGGAGCGCTAATCTAGCAATGGAACAGAAGTCTGGCTTTTCATTCAGTGAACTGAATTGAATGAAAATGTGTTTCTCCAAAACGATTTGGAAGAGGTATATGCAAAAAAAGTCTCATTTGTCATCTGATAAATGTTAACTTTAATGATATAATATAATATTACTTTTTGGAAAAAGATGCATATATGTATGCACAATTAAAAGTTACAAAGCAAACAATCTAACTTACCAAACGTATGGCTAAATGTGAAATGTAAATAGAAATATTTTGGATCCTCGTTAAGAAACAACACTGAGTATTCAGCCAACCTTGTTCTTTGGCCAGTCCAACTATTACTAAATAATTGATTTTGTGCTGCAAACATTCTTACTAATTCTCACATGTTAGTGGTTATTTTCCGTTTGTGTTTGAATGAATCCCGGGAGTTTTACTGAATGTGTGACAACAATAATTTTGGTCAAAATAATGCAGACCGAGCTGTGTCATGCTAATCCACTGTGGAGCCAATATTAAAAAGTTTTAATGTGGGTATTTCAATACAATGCTAGACAATCACAGTATAAGGAAGCGTGTTCCATATTGTGCAGCCTCAGTTTGATGATGTCTCATAAAAATGATCTGGGATGTATTTTCAATACATTTTTAAGTATGAGAATTTGCCTCCCAATTATTCAAGAGTAATCAGTTGTTCTCTGAGACTAAACCCCCAAAGCTTTAATTATCCATCTTCTTTGAGCATTTGGCTGCTTACCAAACCTAAATCATTGTTTGCAAACTCTCCCTGTGGTTTCTCAGAGTCAGCTGTCTCCTGCATTTCATCAGCTGCATTCTGTGTACATGCCTCTAACTCATTCTCCTCTACTTCCTCCACATCCTCACTGCCTTCTGCCGTGTTCTCCTCCACTTCATGCTGTGAAACGACTGTGGGATCATCTGTATCTTCATTTAAAGTCACACATTTTTCACTCTCAGCGTCCTGCTCAGTACTGCCCTATGAAAGGAATTGGGAGTCACATGGTTTACGTTTCATTGTATTAAAGCCATGGTGTGGTGATCAAATGCACACAGAATGATTACAAATGTAAAGAAATGAATTAAAATAACCTAAAGTTACCAGATTGATCAAGACATGGTGTTTGAAGTTTGCTTCTTTAGTTCTGGAAGCTTATTTTCAGAACATTTCTAAATCTTCAAACCCCTTAAACCGTACTCAGTTTTGGGATAATCTTACTGAATATCTTGCAGCTACCAATTAACGTTAGTTTATGTTCACTTGTTAGCATCACTGTACACTTGCCTTAAATGGATTCAAGTTGTTTAGAATGATATGTGTGATATATGGTTACCTATGACAAAAAATACAAACTAAAGTGACTATTGTTGTGGCTGTGACTATTGTTTTCGGTATGTAAAGCATTTTGGCCATTTAAACAATATGAGACACCACATAAGCAAGTCTTCTCAAAATGACTTTGCTTCTGTGGTTTGGGCGTCTACCAGTTTGCCAGATGATGAACTGTGACGGCTTTTCAGTGCGCTCTAGACATAAAATTTGGCAGCTAAAAAGCGAATTGTGAACCAAAATTGAACCATACCTTACAATTTGTTCTGGATTGAGGAAAGTGTGTTTATTAGTTACTTGCTAGCTACATCATGTCTTGGTTGATCATCTATATTTAGGGGTACAGGGCAAACTGTGAATCTCATTGTTCACCAAACTATTGCTTTAAGTATGGGAAATCTTGGGAGCCATCCAGGGAGCCATACCTCATCCTCTAGTTTAGGTTTTTCCTCAGTGGACTCCTGAAAGTGAATAACGTTCATCAAAACCAACACAAATCTGCTGCAGCAACAGACTCCACACAGAAATAACCCTGGGAGGGAACTATGTAAGGGAAACACACCTGGTTCCTCAAGTAAGACCTCCGTGGCTTCTCCTCCACCTCTTTCTGCACTTCCTCCTCCTCTGGTGTGGCTTCCCCCTTACCCTCCTCCCTCTCCAGCCCTTTGCTGTTGAGTGCTGGCTGCTCCTCCCGGTAATGGTGAAGGGGCTGGCGGGAGCTGGAGCGCTCCTCCACGCTGTAGTGGGAGGAGTCAGGAGGGTCCAGCTCCTTCTGTCGGTCAAGGGCCTCCATCATCCTTTTCTGCCTGCGCTCCTCCCGCTTGGCCAGGCGTTCCAGCAGAGCCTGTTCCTCTTCATCTCCTTCACCAGCCTGGCCTGAGCTGACCACTGAGCTGGACATTGTCTCTGTGATGGTCACACTGAGAGTGAGGGAAAGAGGAAAGTACAGCAAGGATGATATGGCGATGTCTAATCAGAGGACAATTAAGAAACATTCTCCACTTACAACAAATGTAGTTGTTTCTTGTTTTGAGCTATGAGGCTAATGTACTGTATTGTTATATGTATAATCCAGTAGACTTGCTAATATGATTTCTGTCTGCATGAAACACTGTTAGGCTTCATGGATGTTAATTCGAGCTAACACAGTAACAGTGAGTGTTAGAGCTCAGTTACCACAGGCTGAACTTTTAAACACACTGGCTGATGTGATTTAAATTACTACCATGTTTACCATACCCAGAATAGAATTTGTGCTGGTGAATGAGTTCAGTGCTGCAGGCAGATATCCACAAAACGTCATGATACAGTGTACATTCTCAGACCACAGCGATTTCACACTTTAGACAAAAAGGCTTCTGTTCGTAGGAAAAACAATGTCATGTCTTAGATCTTTACAATCAGGTTACACTATGTTCAGCTTTACAATAAGCTCTCTGTGACAACGAAATTCTGTTCTTTATTGATATATTATTTTGATATTTTTGGCCAACTTACAGATATACAGCTGCATTTCTCTGCATTGATTATAATATATTTACTATATCATTAGAATTATTCATTATTACTATTATTATTATTATTATTATTATTATTATTATTATTATTATTATTATTATTATTATTATTATAATTAGTAGTAGTAGTAGTAGTAGTATATGATAGTGTACTGTTCAAAGTAGAAATACCAGTATTTAAGATGTTCCATGTTAAAATCCTTATTTGTGCAACAATTTAATTTTTGATTGAAATTTTACCTTACAGGTTTTCTGACTGGAAGCTTCAATCCATTCAATGACATCCAATGGAGAAACTGGATGCACAAAATTGATTGCAGAGTGAGAGCTTAAACTTAATTATTAGTGTACTTTGTGGGATGATATGAGTAAAATAAAATAACCATGACTGAATTCTTAAAACTGCTAGTTTAGTGGGTTTTCATTATTTTGTTCTATAATAATTGACAGTAGTGTGATTAAAATATAATCAATTAAAAGCTATACTTACTGAGCTGGAAGACAGTCAGGACCATCATTTGTCAGGATAGGCTAGGGAGTGGATGATGGTATGTGTCCGCTTTCATTAAATGACATGCAAACCTCAAGGAGGGTCCAAAAGTATAACAGAAACAGGAACATTTGTGGGTTCACCAATAAACAGGCAGGGTGACACAAAAAGAGTTTATACTAACAGAATAAACATTGAGGTAAACAAAACAGGAGATGCCAAAAACAGCAGATATGATTACTTACAACAATTATAGCATACTAAGAAACAAGCAAACATCCAATGACAACAATAAACAAAGATCTTCTCCAATGGTGACAGCTGATGCCTCACTGGCTGACGAGCTGAATGCATTTTATGCTGCAGCCAATAACGCCACTTTAAACAGCAGTGAAGTAGGAACTGGCTATGCACGCATGGAGAATGCCAGTGAGGGAAATTCTCTCATCGTTACAGAGCAAGCTGTGAGGAAGTCCTTCAGGAGAGTGAACACAAGGGAAGCTGCAAGCCCAAATGCAATATCAGGTCGTGTCCTGAGAACCTGCACCGACCTTTCCTTGGCTGAGGCAGTGGTTCACACTTGCTTCAAACAGTCCATCATTGTCCCAGTACCAAAGAAACAACAGGTCTCCTGCCTGAACGAATGCTGCCCAGCAGCACTGACTTCAGTTGTGATGAAGTGCTTTGAGAGACTGGTCCGAGACTTCCTTACATCCTCAATTCCTGCCACACTGGACCCACTACAGTTTGCATATCAGACTTATCATTCCACTAACAACAACATTTCACACCTGCTGCACACAACCCTACACCACCTGGACAACGTCAGGGGGAATTATCTTAGAATGCTGTTCATGGACTACAGTTCAGCATTTAACACAATAATCCCCTCAAAGCTCTCCATCAAGCGGGAAGATCTGGGACTCAGTTCAACACAGACTTCCTGACAGACAGAACTCAGTAAGTGAAGGTGGGGAAATACACATTTCCCTCTGTTTCTCTCTCCACTGGAGCTCCTCAGGGCTGTGTTTTAAGCCCCCTGCTGTACTCACTGTACATGTACGACTGTGTAGCCACAAGTTTGCAGACGACACTGTTGTGGTGGGCCTTATCTCTGACAGCAGAGAGATGGCATACATGGAGGATATTATGAACCTGGAGAATCTGTGCCAGGGGACCTTAGTATGAGGACTTCAGTATGAGGCAACTACCAGCCCCTCATCATTAGTGGGACGACAGTGGAGAGAGTGGAGAATTTCCAATACCTGTGTGTGCACATCATTCAAAACCTGTCATGGACCTGCCACACAAAAAACTCTGGTGAAGAAAGCCCGTCAGCGTCTCTTCCTCCTGAGACGTCTCAGGGATTTTTACCTCCCTCAGAAGGTGTTTAAGAACTTTTACACATGCACCATCAAGAGCATCCTGATGGGAAACATCTTCACCTGGTTTGGAAAAGCACCAAGCAGGACAGATGAGATCTCCAAGGAGTGGTGCGCTCTGCCGAATGCATTATTCTCTCTGAGCTTCCTGACCTACAAACCATCTACACCGACCGGTGCCAGACTAAAGCCAGGAAGATCATGGAAGATCTCAGTCACCCTGATAAGGTTGACGACAGGAAATGGCATCCGCTCCCTTAAGACCAGAACAGAGAAAATGCAGAGGAGCTTCTTCACTTAGGCCATTCGGGCCCTGAACCAGATGCACTCTGTAACACATCTGCATTATCTGTACTGGAACTATTACTCATTATTCATTATTCATACAACACACATTTCTATATTATTAAAATCTACCTGTCAAACCTGCTTTTTAACATCTACATCTGGTACTGTGATTACTGTTCTTATTATATTCATGTTTTCTGTTGCACAAATTGTTCTTATTATATTCTGTTCTTATTATATCCATTACTGTTAATTACTGATTACTGTTCTTATTATACACATTAATTTCTCTATTGCACAACCTTCTCTGTTGCACCTGCATTTTGTGCACTTTGCGGACTGTTCACTTACCACACTAATTCTCCACCCCTCACAGTTCTTATATGTATACTATAAACATTATTTATATTAATACTCCACCCCCTTAGAGCTCTGGTGATACATTTGCACTTTATCTGCTTACTTATTTCAACCATCCTTATCATCTTATGTTATTCCTATCTGTTTTTTGTCCTTGTGTTTCTTAAGATCGGGCGTTGGAGTGCAAAAAGCAATCTGAATCTGAACAACAGAGAGTCAACTAAGCCAAGTTGAAATACAGGGGTATTTATACTGACCAGGACACTAGGAACACCTGGGCAGGAGAAGAGGCAGTGTTCCAGTGTCACGGCTCGTTGCCGCAGGAAAGGAGAAGGGGGAGACGCTTCAGCAGTAAATAATAGTTTTAATAACGAAAACACGTAACACAGAACACCACACAGACAAGGTCCGTACTCCTCAAACGAACAACTCAAAATAACTTTCAGGAA
>JBBKCR010016590.1:2500-12329 GCA_037577295.1 Ladigesia roloffi | reverse complement strand
GTTTGCGTATCCTAGCTTGAGACGGTCGTCTTTCAGAGGTAAAAAATTATATAAATACTGTTCAGTTTCTCACAAAAGCCAATCGTTTCATGTCTTAAGACATAAATGTGTCGTCACGAGCCACGGGGTGTAATCTGGACTTGTCTGTACTTGTTTTTTTTATTTTGAAAGGTTTGATGCCCATCCACTTCCATTAAATGACTACCACACTGCTACGGCTAAAGTTAATAATCTGTGCTTGTGTTCTGCTGAGGAAACAAATTCACCTTCGACTTGGATGCCTTTGGTGGTAAGCAAATAAACATCAAATTTTCATTTTGGGGTGAACTATCCCTTTAATATCTCATTTGCATACATGAAGGTGACTCCTAACAAAATGTAAAAAAAAAAACTAACAAAAATTGTTAGCATTCAGTCAGTAAATATGTAATGTGATCTTTATTTTTTTACAGATCAACCAGTTCTCTGTTAATGTCAAAATGTTTTAATTTGGTTTAAACTAACTAAAGTACAAATAAAAAACTATCTCTACCGTCACTCCAGTACTGGACTTGTGCACGTTGTGCACCGTTAATGGCAAAAGCATTGAGTTACCAAAGACTACGCATGCGGACTCTGCTCAAATTGTTTAAACATGCCATAATCAAAGAATAAATTACATTAATGGTGAACTAGCAAAGACACTGAAAAACAGACAAAACACAACCATATGCAGACACAGCAACATTTGAACTTTGAAATAAAGTGTTTACTTAGCATTCTAATTCTGCCTCAACACCCCACTCAAACCACATGCTGATAAAGACTAAATATTGTCTCTCGGCTTTCCATCTCTCCTCCATCTCTCGATCCACCTCAACCACATGCTGATATGCACAAAAAGCTGTCACGTTTCTCTTTTTCTGCCCTCATTCCTTATCTTGCCCCCCTTTTTTGTCAGTGTTGCTATCTCTCCATGCTAACCACTCGCAAAAGTTGAGGCACGTAGACGCAGCAGTTGAAGAACACACACATGAAACTAATGCTGGTCAAGCATCATCAGATATGATGAGATAAAGCCCCAACACACATAACCTGAGAGTGAGGCTCAAAACTATGAAAGGTGTTTCTAATTGAATAGAAATGCAGAACATAGGAGTAACGGCACAAAATCAGACAGATAATTCTGATGAATATTCATTGTCATTGTATTTACCGGTTATTGTATTTACCTGTTACATTCATTAATTGCTGGTCACTTTGCAAAATTCATTCACTCGCAATGATTTTTTTTTTCTTCATTTGAGGAATGATGCAATGAAAAAACAAAAAAGTAGTACAATTAGTAGGGTAGCAGTGTTATCTTTCACAACACTGATACTTTAACAGACCCAGATAGTGTTAACAGATCTAGATAATGATTAAATGCTATTAAAACCATTCAACCATTTTTAGCTAAGTTTGATTGATCATATCTCTCCAGTTATGCTCATTTACTGAAACAAAGATACAATCAGACTTTTGCCCTATAACCGTAAGTCAGATGGAAGCGGTGATATTATCGTTACAATGCTGACACTGCAAAAACGTCCCATTAAAAAAACAAAAAACCTTTAAATGAACATTTATTTATGTTTTTGCGCTCATTGTTTTTTTAATGTAAATGTCAGGAAATACCATACAAAAAACTGATCACAAAAAATATGACAAATTACACAGCGGCAAGCTTTTCTGCTTATATCATGGATATACATGGTACATCACAGAGCAGTTGACTTTTCATTAACATGAGAGCATAATTCACTCTATAACCTGTTTTTTGCACTGTGCAGTGCGCATATCCAGAATAAAGTTGGTTGTCTTTTGTATCTTTGAAGTGTTTATCCTTACAAATGAAACTATATACTGTGATGCATATCATGTTTTCTAAAAATGCTTTCAGGTATGTTGATATTAAACTACACTATTTGTTCATGAATTATTCACAGCACACGCAAATTAAAGTATGCTATTTTATTTCAGGAAACATCATAAAATAATATCCTTTTTTTTTTCCCCCATTTACTAAAATGTTACAAATCTATGCAGGCCATTGGCCATCACTGATATTCTTTGCCCCACTTTCTACAAAAAATAAATATATATGTTCCGAGTTAAAGGGGTAGAAAATGAATGGATGGATAGATGGAAGTTCAGATTTAGCTACTTTACACTTGAGATCATTACAAAGAATTTGATGTGTTTAGGTTCATAGCTGAATCATGTATTTATGCCTTTGGAGGTACAAAATTATTTGAGCTACATTCTTAATTATGCTCTTCAGAATCCATTTGACAATAAAACAATTTTCAACCTGAACCTTTTAAAATTGTACCACATTCTATACATCCCAGGACTCCCAGAAATCCAGCAACCAGACAAATGAAGGCAAAATGACAAATGAAGACACAAAAAAAAAGACAAATAGAAGCACAACAAGGAGTTTACTGACTGAGTGTGTTTTTTACACATTACTTTAGTCCGCAAACGTACACTGTCATGTAAAAACTAGCTCTAATCCCTGATTTGGGTTTTAGGATATCTAAGATGTCACAGTGTCATAGCAGAATAGATCACATATACACACAGATAGCTCACAATAATCCTCAATAATCCTCATCCTCCAGTGACATTATCATTAAGCTAATGCTTTTCCATGGTGGTCGTCAATGTGAGATGCAAACAAATACCTTTGGCTTACCAGAGTTTTGTATATTTCCTGGATTTTACTGTTGTTTTTGTTGGCAAGATGACATATTTTGATCCAAAATAAGGAGGATTAAAACAGACTTGAATGTGTTAAGATACCAAAAGTAATTTGCTTCATTTTCGATTAAAATAGCATGTTATTTATTTGAAATATTTCTTTCATATAGAGATTGCAGTTTTGTGCCCAGTGTTTGCACTATTATACCACAGATGCCACAATGGCAGAGAGTCCAGGAGAGCACAATTAGCTTTGCTCAGTCTCGGAGGGTAGGATGGTTCCAAAGATTTTAAAAAAGGGTTGGTTATATTAGGAGTCCTCCCCTTCCTATTGCTAGTGGTATTGAGTGACTGGTAGAGTCATAGCCAGTGGATGGGACTGGGCATAACTACATTCAACTAGTAGCATTTTCTCATTTTCATTCGACCGCATCAATACAATAACACAATCTACAGTAGAAGTGGAAAATAAACCACCGATTGCTACTAGACTGGTGGGTGAATGTAACCTTCCTCCTTTTTTCCCTGAAACCCCCATCAGCATTTTGCATTGTGAACACTTTCAAACCTCAAAGTTCCACTAACGGAAATCCTCAAGATGAACACAAGACCGCCTCATTAAGACAAAGTGCAAAGAAAAAAAATGAAACAAATGAAAGTATCATGTCTTAAATTGGTGAAAAATACATTTGACACAAAGCCATAGAATCATGCTCGCCATCCAGAACAAAAGGGATTTATCTGGTATGCAATGCAGGCACTGCGAGAAAAATTGAATTGTATGACCCAATTAACTAAGTGTACTTCACAGCATAATTGTCATAAAAGCCACAATTTTGCTCTGTCTCATTGTTAGTTTGAATTACTACTGTACATTGAACTTCTTGTGTGAAATCTGCACTGCTATAATGCAAATCTAAAGTATATCATGCTTCAGCTCATGTAATTGTTTAATGTATATTGATGCAGAACAGACTCAAACTTGAATTAATCAATTTCCATTAAGCACATAAATAGCCATCGAATCGATACAAAAATTACAAACCCTTTCATAATACTAAACAAAAGTTTATTTTTCATTCATTATTCATAAATTGAAAGGGTAGACTTGCTGTGAAGAGAACCTTGTCTCGCTGTACAGGCTGCTGCAACTCATACAAAAACACTTGTGAACTTCTCAGTGTTTCTGTTCTTAAAGGGTGAAAGATTGTACAGGTTTCACAGAGGTGAAGGTTTCATAAGTGATGTACAAACATACAATGTTCTGTTGTTTCCTTTTTAAAATGCATTCAAGTTTGCATGAATTTATTTAATGTTATGTGTTGTTGGATATGGATATACACTGCAAAAAACCCTGATCTAACCAAGAGTTGCAAGCTTATTTCTTGCCTAAAATTCTTATTTAGCTCGTTTCCAGAATAATACACTATATAAGAGCAGATTTGTATTTTATTATATTGTAAATGAAAATAGTTTTTTCTATTTCAAGAAATCCCATTTTCACTTGTTTCTAGTCACTTGTTTCTAGAAAGAATATCTTAAAACAATCATAATACATATAAATATATATATTATAAATTATGATAAATTATGAATAATACCTCCTTATTAAAAAACATAATTGAATAATTGTTTATATCCAAAATTGTTGCAAAAGGATATAAACCATTTTGAAAACAAAAGCCTTCATATATCAAATTCATTTTTTCTTTCTAGCTAATGAAAAACAAAATAATAAAATCACAAAAATGCACTGCCCCATTTGAGTGCTACACAGAGGCTGAGATATTTTATTCATTAGAACTTTAGGCAAGCTGACTGTGGATTGCATTATGTCAGTCTAAATGTAAAAAAATCATACATTGCTGTAAAAACTATAATAAATACCTCCCCATCAAATACAATTAATTTTCCTTCTAAACACTAAACAAAAAAATGAACACATTAACTTGTTTATCAGGAGTGATCTCAGATGTAGTTTTTGATGGGTTTATGATACAAAACATGGGAATGGAAAATAGCATCAGAAAAACTCTGAATGCACACCTGTGCATATATCTACACTAAAACACACACACACAAACACACACACACATACACACACACACACACACACACACACACACAAACTTATTTTTCACTGAAAAGGTGGCTCCAGTAACAAAACAGATGTGCAGCTGGTAGTGGTCATGGTGTGAGAATCCAGTGCAGCGCTGCACTTCTTATTCTGCAAATTCTGAAAGCATCTGAACACAATGTCTAGCAGTGATCTATCTCAAATATCTGCCTCTTTCTCTCCCTCTTGTTCTGTCCAACGCCTGCTAAGAAAAATTTGATGGCAAATAACAATTCTGCATATTATACTTGGATAGAAATTACACTCATACAAAAGGAGATTTCACTTAACATTTTACCTCAAATTCACTTCCATTTGGATCAATGTAGACTCAGTAAATTCAGTTTCTATTTAGAATCGTTCACAGTGGCGCTGGAGGGACTAAGACATTTGAAGAGTTTAATGCCACGAAAGGTTTTTTCATAGACTCACTGATTGTTTTGGATGGAAGATATATTTGCGTTGTAGACATCGTGACCGCTGGTTCCTGTCAACACCACTGTAAAGTGATCCGACTCCGTACATTTCTGTACAATGAATCATTTCGGGTGGCTGACTTTGTTTACATCTAAATGACTGAGTCATGGAGAAATGTTTAATTTTCCTTTTCCTCGAAAGAGCTATTCCATAATTTGGCCCTTTCAGTTCATCGGTATTTTGCCGAAGGGATATTTGGCTGTGGGAAGGATGTAGGCCGTAATGGAAAATGTAGGTGTTTTGTGCGCAAAAGGAACCTAATGATATCTCAGAACCATATCCACAGTCATGGCAAAGGTCGTCGGAGATCAAACAGGCAGTCTTAACTCCTAAGTGTCATTTACACACTGCCTTTCCAGAGACGAAGTACATACATAGCTTTTATCATTTACATATGTGTTAATGGTGATGTGGTACAGTTCTGGAGTTCTGTGATTTTCTGATACATAACCTCTATATTTCTGTCAAATATTTTATCACTGTCATTCTAATACACTTAGCAAAAATCGAAGGCAACTTTTTTTTCAATGATTTTATAGCATATTTACAGAGTTACTTGTTTTTACGAAGTAATGTCCCAAATATTACAACACTTCTGGAAAAAAATAGGCATTGACTGGTCATTGAAGTTTTTGTGCTTTAGTGGCCAGGTTTAAAACGTCCAATATATCTTTTACTGCCTTTTTTTTGCTGTTTCTTCTGCTTCTGATGTTTTGTATTTGTAATTTGCTGCTCAGGCTAAAGGGATGTGGCGGCTGGCCTGGATTTATCATGGCACTGGTACTTTCCACCGCTGTCACCACTGAGATTCTTGCATTTATTTCAAAGAGAGTGTGCTGATTGACTCCTGAGTTTCTGAAGTGAGGATGAAGGCAGACATGTGCTATGTTGTGGCATTCTGAAGGTTCAGGTATGTGTCAGAACAGATGTGAAAAACCCCTCTAATTCACTTCGCCAACAGAGGCTCCTATCCCACACCCACAGAGACACTCAAAACTCTAAAGGCACACAGCCGTACAAGCACCCATGTAGAAATTGTACACAATGAACAAGCAAAGGGAAAAAAACATCTTTTACGATGATCAGTTCTGGTGAATTCCAAACATTAAAGAGTTCTGTGTGACAGGTTTTCGTAGTGTTCACACAACTTTTCTTCCTTTCATCCCACACATGCTCACTTTCTGCTTACGTATTAAAAGGTCCCCTAAAATCTTTCACAAAAATATCACCACACGTTTGATTTCCTTTGTCATGCTGGCTTCTCGCGCGGTCCTGGGCATACAAGTGTACCAGTTCACGATACACAGTGATAGGAAGTGCATGTTATTCAAAGGTCTTGATCTTAAAATGAAAGCAACGGCAGCATTTCGATAAAACGATGCTTTCTACTCTACCCATAGCCCCTGCAGAGCAGCACACTCATAAAGACTTTGACTAATGTGGTTTGACTTTTAATTTTCAGATTACAGTCGTCAGTCATTTGTCGGAGGTAATATGGTGGCGTTAGTAGCACAAATCCAGAAGCAAAAGAATTTTGAAACCCGGAGGGTCAGAGGTTGCTGCTGAATGCCATAGGCTAGAGATGGAATTTGTTATTTCTGCACATGATCCTGACCTAGAGCACAAGTTGGATTTCTCATAACCTTCATTTCCGCATCAGCTTTCTTGCTTTTGCCAATAATGCCGAAGGCAATGGTCAGCCAGTGCCAAGAGTGAGACATGAAGAAATTTGTTGGGATGTAAACTGGCATCTCACACACACCCACACAAACATTCAGCATCATTCATACAAACATGTGTACACGACTTCTGGTATATACAAAACACAGCAGTTCCTACCTCGCATCATCTTCACAGAGCTGTGAAGTCTCTCCCTGGTGAAGCTTTTTGTTTAATATTTGAAATATCTCTCTCTGTCTGATTCAATATCTGTCTTCTTGATGATACTGTTTAAGTGTGGGAGATCCGACAGATTAAGTGGTTTACTGTCGGTGTGTATGTGATGAGTATGTGTGTGCATGCGCGTGTGAGAGTTTGTGTGTGTGTGTGTGTGTGTGTGTGTGTGTGTGTGTGCGTGAATGTGCAGAGTGACAGTGGAAGAGGGCCTGTCCCTTTCACAAGCTAACTGTACTGAGTCTGTCTCTCTCCTTCTCTCTATCTCTCTCTGTCTCTCACTCTCTGCCTCTCGCTCTCTCACTCTGTCTCTCTTTTTTACTCATGCAGCATCAGTGCACTACTTTAGTTCATTTTCTCTCTCTGCCTTCCTTCTTTATTTCCAAAGTAATAAAGACACTACACACACTTAAACATTTCTGAAAGATTCAACCAAACTAACCTCAGATTTGTATCTCTTTTATCATGGCTTATTCTTGGCATTCCTGTGATATGACAAGACTGCATGAGTGTTGCTCATCCAACTCTTCGCTAGAAGTGGGTAGTAAGTAGCTACATTTCCTCAATGTACTAAGTAAACTTTAGAAGGAATTATGCTTCGCAGTGTGATTTAAAATGAAGTGAAGAAAATAGCATCGATTTGCATTGTTTCTATATGAATATGAGTGTTTATATACATGTATACAATATCAAATAGCACCTTTCCACAGGTCAGCAAGTGAACAGTCAGTTTTTTTTAAGAAAATGACTGAAAAGTAGGAAAAATTGGGCAAGTGTAAAGATCTGAGAGACTTTAACAAGAGCCTATGATGGTTAGACAACTGAGTCAGAGCATCTGCAAAACAGCAGGTCTTGTGAAGTGTTTCCGGTATGCAGTGGTTTGTACCTGTCATAAGGTTTCCAAGGAAAGACAACCAGTAAGCTGGTGAGAGGGTCACAGACCCCCAAGGACTCACGGATGTGTGAAGGAAAGGAAGGCTATTCTACTGAGGAGTTGCTATAGAACAAAATACTAAAACATTCATGCTGGCTAAGACAGGAAGCATCAAAATTCGCTGTTTGCTGCCTTTAAGGCTACACAGCCGCAGACTAGTCAGAGAGCCTATGTTGATCCCTGTCCACTCAAAGAAACTCCTACAAAGGGCTCCATGAAGCAATGGCAGAAAGTAGCCTGGTATGATTACTCATATTTTCTTTTCAGTGATGTAGATGGCGGGGTACATATCTGTTGCTAACCTAGGGAAGACATGGCATCAGGATGCACCAGGGTAAGAGGGGGAAACTTTGGGTCCTGGCACTTGTGTGGATGTTACTTTTACATGTACCACCTCTATGGCCAAAAGATGTGCAAAACAAACCAATTTCACCTATGGAGATCCCACCTCACAACTTACAGGACTTAAATGATCTGCTACTTTATTTTTTTGTTTATAAATATGCAGTACTCATTTTTTCCACAAAGAAAATTCACAAAAAAAATTCTGACTAGAGAAGCTAAACGTTTGTATTCAACTGTATTTAAGGAAGAGTCACTCTGCTTTTAACTCAATTCCAGTTTTAGGCATTAACATATAGTTACAGATTCTCTTTTTTGTGTTTTTTTTTTCATTCTGCTGCACTGGTGACATCCTCCTTTCTGCGTTGTTGGTGGTCGCAAATCTCTATGAAGTAAAAAGTCCTAAAAAGTCCTAAAAAGTCCTAAAAAGTCCTAAAAAGTAAAGTGTAGATGACACGGCATGTAGATAGATGCTGGCAGTTAAGGCACACACCCTTTATTTAAAATTTAGTTTGTTAAAAAAAATAGTAATAATTTTGCTTCATCTAAGCTGATTCTCCACAGCATTGGGGTTAGAGTTAGGTTTTTGTCTAAAGTTACGGTTAGGTTTAAATTTAGGGTTAGATTACATTCAACATACATTTGCATTTAATAGATATTTAGTTGTAATGTTTTGCTAAAACTGTTTTATTTGACTATTGTTCCATTCATGGAAGGAATAATACTGGCTTTATTTTACTCTGCCTTGAGAGCAAAGCACTGATGATAAATAGCACTGATGATAAATAGCACTGATGATAAAATAATTACCAAGCTCAAAGTATCACTGTGTAACTGAGAGAACCACAAGCCACTGAAAACCAACTGAGATGGAAGATATAATTCCCTTCTTTAAATCTTTCACTGCCCTCATAGCTTTTCATTTATAACATGGGTTATTGTTCTAGACTGGGCCTTTGATAAGGAAAAGCAATAGACTTACTGCAAAGCTGATTACATCAGTCCCCTCTTTCAGGGTGCCAACAGTTCATGACTGAATGGGTGAATACAAGATTTGCTATATTTGTAAAAAAAAAAAAACATTGGGGGTTTTTGAAACAGTAGAGGTAGAATAAGTGTGTGTGTGTGTGTGTGTGTGTGTGTGTGCGCACATCTTACACAATGTGCCAATGTGCAGGTGTAATAAAAACCCGCGCAAGTTCTGAACGGCAGTCTCAAAAATATACTCAGATGTTATCTAGACTCAGGTGGTGCACACACACCCCTAGAAAGAAAGAAATAGAGTGTGAGTGTGAGTGTGTGTATGTGTGTGTGCGTGTGTGTGTGTGGTAAACAATACCATC
>JBBKCR010016581.1:0-12329 GCA_037577295.1 Ladigesia roloffi | reverse complement strand
TATAATTTTTTACCTCTGAAAGACGACCGTCTCGAGTTAGGATACGCAAACGCCGGAATCTCTGTGCTCTGTGTAAACAACGAGTGACGTATTCATTCAACAGATCACTTATGGCATTTGTGTAACCTACGCCAAAGAGCGTACACAGGGGGCTCGAGACGGCACTGTTATTGTCTTACTGTGACATCAGAATTAAGAAGATATGTTGGAGAAGGTTGAAATTCACGGAGCACTGCAATGCGCTTAGCACTGTTTTAAAAATATCCATATATGTCTCTGGCAAAATCTTCACACTGACAGAGAAGCTGTATGCAGGCTTCACTTGGACAAATATTTATGGGTGGTAAATGAAGCGCTGCACCACGACTCCAGAAAAATCATCTTTGAGACAACTAGAAACAGAATTGTACTTTCCCATCATCGTGTTGCAGCCATCTGACCCAAACCTTTATACAAATTATAACGACTTTCATTGTATCATTGAAAAAAATCATTGTATTGATTCTGACAGTTCTACGTACAATGTTTAAAATGTAGAAGTGTGTGACTTTGTCTGTTCCAATTTGTTTGCAAAGTTGGTTCCACCTTTAATTCTGGTAAATGTCTCTCACCAATGTTTAGGTTCATGGTATTTTTTGACGATGGTCGTGCAGCCTATGTTTCCCTGCCAGACCTTCATCTAGTCTGCAGTCCATGTAAGGAAAGGGATACACAATTTTGTCTCTTTCTTTCTCTGTTTCTAACCCATTCTAGTCTGCCTTCCCACTCTTTGTCCCTACATTTGTTTTTGCTTTGTCTCCTTCTCAACAGTGAAAAATGTATATGAGGATATAGAGGACCTGTCTTGTCAAACAGAGGTGCGGGAATATTTACAGGCGTATCCAAATCCCATCTTTGTGGTGGTGCGCGTAGGTCAGGAGAGTAGGGTGGAGCGTGATGGTGAATGGGTAGACTGCACCATAACTCAGGTGGATGGCAGCTTAATACAGATCTGCTACACGGTAAGAGGCTTGTTTTAGGCTGCACTGTTTGGGGCAGCGTAGACTAGTTAACCAATATTTTATCACTAATATTTAGTGAGATAAAAACCATTGTATTTAAAACTGCAAACCAGAGCTCAAACTTTCATGAGGCACACTAAGTAGGCGTCAGTGTCACAGAAGACTGCTTTTGTGTAACGCATAGGATCTGTCAACAAAGAATACACATCTGGAAAAGTTTGAATATATATTTGTTCGCTATTAGTCTCTGCTAATAAAACTCTTAAATTAATTAGAACTAGAAGGTCATGCTGCAGATGTATAGGACACATTTAGGTTGTTTTCTATAAGGACAAATCATTTTATTGTGTGACTTGGGAATTTACGTTCAATTGTTTTTACACCAAACATGCTCACTCTAGTGAATTTTGTGAAACATAGAATATGGTGTGATGGAAAATCTTCAAATTGATCCACTTGATCAATTTGATGCAAATGCACCCTTTATTGCTGTGAGGAGAATATACATCTGAGGCAGTCTCAGATGATTCTCAAAGAATCAGCTCTTCACAGAGCTTATTTACACTTTAAACACATGACACATTGACAATCTATAAACAAACATGAGGAGCTTTTCATTTGTTGTGAAGAGGAAATTTTCTATAAATTCCCTGTGGAATTACTTATTTATTGTGAGGCAGATCCTCTTTTCCAAGGTTAACTGAACTCATTTGTGTTAGCTTTGCCTATTACAGAGCAGGTAACGTAGTTTTAAAATGAAAAAAGTAAATACCTGTTAGTAAGTGCCTATAAGGAATTAAATACCTATTAGTTAGTACCTGTTTTCTCCTACAATGGTCAGGCAATTTACCCACAAAATCATAACTGGCTGCTGGTTCAGTTCTGCTTTGAAAGTGTAGTTGTTATATTGAAAATGGGAGCAGACATTTTTTTTATCACTAAAATCTTCAACACTATGGATGATTCTTAATAGTTTCCATTCTGCATTAACATGACCCAAACATTACCTCCTAATCTGTGTTGTCTGTAGCTACTTAACATGGACATGGACTTTTGTCTGAGGCCATTTCGCTCGTCCAACTGAACCAGAGCTGAAGCATGACAATGATTTTTCCAGTACACTAAGGAGCAATTAGTTCCTGCTAGTAGGCTTAAATCAATGTATAGGCTGAGCCCTCTTAAATACTGGGTATGTGCTATCAGTTTAAAGAGGAGAACTGTCAGTGTTGCTTAGTTGACCAGTTAATGTGTAATGTTTGTAAATCTATGTGTGGGTTTGTATCTTGTTTCAGGAAAGCAAAGAAAGGGAGTGGTTGTATAAGGGCTCAAATAAATTGGACCATATCCAAAGAATTAAGAAGCGAATAACTAAGCCGAATACAGACCAGCCTTCGAGCAGAGGTTGTATATAAATGTTTGTATATGAGCACATACAAATTTTATTTGCAAGTGTTCTCAACTCATATGTGCGTCCTTTCTCCCCCTCTTTCTCTGTCCGTAATTCAGGTGTATGTGCATCAAATCAGAGGACCACCAACACCAGCACTACTACTAACACCACCACCACTACCGCCACCACCGCCACAGCAAAAGTTACCACCCAGTCTTTTTTCTCAAAAAATCAGAGGACCACTAATGCCACTACCACCACCACCGGCATGGCCACAGCCACCGCAAAAGTTACCAACCAGTGTATTACCTTAAAACCTTTAGCTCCTCGGACGGTAACGACCAGTGTCACGCAGGCAGTTACCAATAATGCATCATCAAAAGTTACAGAAAAGACAGCTGTCAAACCATCACTTCAGCCTAAGGTCCTCCTTAACAGAATCAGCTTGTCTATGTCCTCATCAAACATAAACCTGTCAACAGTCAGCCTGCATACAGAACCCAGGGTAACCAGTCAGCTTAACAAAGGGTGAGGTTTTTTAATTTATTTTTATTTCATGAATTGTTCTGTAGTTTTACGCATCATTTTTCAAACTGTGTTTCTGAAACCCAGTCCTACCATTAAACTTGGAGCAATAAACCAATTTGGAGTAATATATTTTAGGGATGCACCTATCAACAGTTAGATGTTTACATGTTGCCAAGGCAGTGCATTTAGACAATCTTGGTAAACTTTGAATTGAATAAGATAATTTTTATTATATTTGACATATGCTTGCCCATTGCGTTATTGGTTATCACATTCAATAGTACAACTGCCAAACAATGTACCAAATATATGTAGCCAAGACACTTAAAAAAATAAAATTCTAATACAAAAGACTATATATGTTCCTGGACCTTAACAGTGAACAATCAAGGGTAAATAATTTTGTCCATTGGTTAATTTCAGCATACATGCACTTACTTATACTTATTGTCCATTCTGTCAGCTCCACTGATTGTATAAGTACGCTGTGGTTTACAATCACAGACTAGTAGTCCATTTATTTTTCTGCATTATTTGCTAGCCCTCTTTGCCCTGCTGAAGAGTGGTCAGAATCCCAGAGGACTGTGACTGATCAAGTTTAAATGGAATGGTAGATCACACTCAGCATTGCGGTGCTATTGACATGCTTGCATGTCGGTGTTTGTTGCTTGGGTACAAGCTACGGGATAGCATCCAAATGAACTAGAACACTTTGTGAAGCAAAATAAATTGGTCTTGTCTCTCCACAGTGTAAAGCGTCTTGGTTCTGTAGAAGTAGACTTCTACAAAAACGTTCCGTCCCCGGTGGTTGAGCCTCGACTAAAGTATGTGCCTCATCGCTGTTGCCCTGCCTGTCTGGATCAGATAAAGCCTGCACAAAAGGATCAGCACCGTGGCCAAAACCCACTGCTTATCCCTCTTCTTTATGGGTTTCGCCGTATGACCTCTCGGCGACGCGTGGAGGGAAAGGTGAGGGATTGATTTAGTCAGTCAGTATCTTTGACATTTCTACTATTTGCTTATAAACACTGAATGGGAAATTTGAATCATGATTTGATCTCAGCTTCTATTCCAGTTGCTATTAAATATCAGTACAAATTACCTTTACCTCTAATATAAGCAAATGTTTAAGGCACAGAATTATTAAATATTGTTCAGCATTTAATTTGCATTTAGATATAGAGTGTACTTACGACAGCTTCCAAGATTTTGTACATATTGGTTGTTTTGTTCCTGTTCAGTAATTTGTTCAGAAATTTAATTCTTCCAGCTTCATCTGAAACAATGCCCTATTTATTGAGGGTGGTCAGTCATACTTTTTTGGCCTGTTGTTGTGCTTTTCCTCTTCTCTAGCTAAATATTCTAGTTTAATTTTCTTTCATATCTCTATCTCTCTGTTTTTTTTATCTCTGTAGGTGTCTTTCCATGTCTTCTACCGCACTCCATGTGGCAGGAGCATGTCCAGGATGGAAGAGATGCAGGATTTTCTGTTTGAGTCACGTTGCGACTTTCTCTTCCTGGATATGTTCTGCTTGGACCCTTTCGTTCTTGTGAAACGAGCCCTGCCCCCCCCTTCAATGTCTAACCGGCCCTATCTGTTCTTGCCTGACATTTCGGAGGGGAAAGAGGTAATACCTGTTCCATGTGTAAACGAGGTTGACGAAACCCCTCCACCGCGTCTAAATTACACCAGACACAGAGTGCCTGGCCCTGGTGTCTTTATCAACACCAGCCCTGACTTCTTGGTGGGCTGTGACTGCACGGATGGCTGCCAAAACAGGTCTGTTCAAGAATGGTATCAATATGTTTGTATGATTATTGCAGCAACAAAAAAACAAATCTATAATTATCAGTATGTAGGCAATTGTTTGATTATTCAACCAATTGGACAAGTGTGCTTTATTTATTTCCCAATATATTTCCCCCCTGCGTTTTCCAGCTCTAACTGGAACTCCTCTATTCGCATTTTACTACTAACGCTGGTGGGATGTCCTGCTAATCACCAGAACTTCTGTAGTTCGTTCATTGTAATCTGTTTAGTATGAAGATCATAGAGTATTACAGATTTATTGTGTTTTTAAGGAAAATATAAGATTTATTTTTGATGACAGATAAAGTGGTTGTATAAGGGCTTAAATAAATTGGACCATATGCAAAGAATTAAGAAGCGAATGACTAAGCTGAAAACGATTGATCAGTTTATTTGATCTGTTAACTGATTTTTAAAAACCTTATGTCATTGACTAATTGTGATAGTGTGCTAGGCTACAGTAGCTGGTATACTTTTTCATTTCTACATATCAAATCTGGTGCTGTGTTCTCATTACTCACATATCTTCATTTTCCATAGTTCAACGTGCTACTGTCACCAGCTTTCTACAGGGACCACATCATTGTCCACAGGTGGTCCTGAGGATGTTGATGCTGGATATACAAACAAGCGACTAAACAAATATGTACCTGCTGGGTGAGATGCGTCTATCTGTTTAAATGTGAATTTGCTTAGTATATTGTTTGTATTTTTGGTGGTGTATATATTCAGTTGCCTAAAATATTTAACAATACTCCTATAAAATTATGTACTGTCCCTCTGCAGGGTGTATGAGTGTAATTCTCTGTGTCGATGTGACCCGTGGACATGCAGTAACAGGCTAGTACAGCATGGCCTACAACTGCGTCTTCAGGTATTCATGACGCAGCACAAAGGCTGGGGCATCCGGTGCCTGGATGATATCTCTAAGGGAACATTTGTGTGTGTTTTCACAGGTAGGAACAAACTATAAATTAACAAACAAAAAGGTCTTGTTATTAACCTAATTGCTTATGTTTATTGTTAAACAGCAACACATGCTTCTATCTAGTTTATTATTATGCAGTTCTTACCACAAAATGCAATGGGTTGGACTAACAAGTGGTACAGCCATCAAAACACTGAATTAACAGGATTTTCTGAGTTTGATCCCAGGCAATGTGACAATCATCTGTGAATTGGAATATGAGGGAGCATACTTGGGCTCACATTGGTTGCATTGGTTTATCTCTGTCACATAAACACGCATCTCGTCTCTTTAGTTCCGACACCGCCCACAAATGAGTCAGGGTCTGGTGGCATGGGAACACACAGATCTATCTGGGGGGCACTACCAGAGCTGGACTGGCCATTGGGGATACCGGGCATTTGCCCATTGAGGCGATGTCAACTTTGGATCGTGTACCACACCCACCCCTGATCGCGGCTCAAAATGTGAATCGTGTACCACCCACACCCTGGGCCACGGTTTAAAAAAAAAATTGGACACAGCTATACAGTCTGTATATTACTCTAGGTTTATGTGCTTATCCAAGGTGGCAGCTTCCCTGAACATATTCTAATCTTTTCTTTCAGAGCAGTCCTACAGGGCTGCAAATGCCCCTTCTGGCCAGACTCTGACTCTCATGTTGCCTTGGAGCATTTAAGTCGTAGCCTGTACGTTGGGAGAAGCAGAGCACAAAGCTGGTCTTGATTGTCACAGATTTGGACAATAAAATAAAATAAAATATGTTCAGGTTTTCTCCACTTGTTGCAAAGTTTACTGGATGATTGAACTTTGTTCCCACTGGTGTGGGCCATTTACTGGTCACAGGTGGCATCGTAAAGCTTGCTCAGTGCCTTGTTAGCATTAGTAGCAGTATAAATACAAAATATTAATTAGAAAGTCTTTCTAAATATGGCTTTAAAAAATGAAAGAGAAAAAAACTTGGAATATACAAATTCATTTTTCATGCACATCCTGGTAACTACAATATAAAGGAACTTCACATTCACATACATCTATATATTTTTTGTTGTTCTTCTTCATTCTGAGTAAAACAGGTTTCCAGTCCAGAACAAATTAATTATTTATGCAGTCTTACATACTCTTACTTTGCAGGCAAAATAGTAACTGATGACCTGGCTAGCACTGACACTTCCATGTCTGGCAATGAATATTTGGCCAACCTGGATTATATTGAAGAAGTGGAGAAACTAAAGGAGGGGTATGAAAGTGAAGCCTATTTGTCTGAGGAAGAGAGCGAGAAGAAGACTCTTATAAGGATGACAACAGGATCTTTAAAGAAGAAGAATGTGCTCTCAGTGGACTCGAGCGATGATGAAGGTACTGGGGTTGTGTGAGAGAACCATTATAGAAACACTAACAAAAGAATACAGTCTGTGGCTCTTCATTTGGAATCATATTTTGTTTCTCTTGCATTAGAAGTGGAAGATCCAAACCAACAGAAATGTGCAAAAAAAATTTCTGAGGATGAGAGTGATGGTTCTGATTATAGTGAACATGACACGGATGATGAGGATTATGTAGTAAGCTCAGATGAAGCACAAGCTCGGAAAAAGCATACAGATGTCAACTGTCAGAGAAGTTACGTCACACGGAGAAATGCGAAAATCCTAAATGGTAAGAACTAGAATTTACTTAAATATAATAATTGCTTTCCATTTATCTGGAAAAAAACAGATAAAACAAAGTTAGTATTTCTAGCTACAGGAAAAAAAGGACACACATCGTGTTTTACTCATTGGGTGTTGTGTTATGGCATGGTGAGTTTGCTGAATTGGGATGTTTTTTGTTTTTGTCCTTTCTGATTACAAAGTCAGTTGTAATCTTACCAACTGTGCAGAGTTTCTATATCTAGTCTACCAAACTGGTAGTTCTAGAAATAGTGCAGAATACTGATTGATCATAAAACACATTATCATTCAAGTCAGTTTGTGCCATTTGTGAGAAATACTACCTAGTCAGAACCTGTGACTCTTTAACTTGAAATCAAAATGTAAGTAAAAAGGTAAATCAAAACTTGCTGTCTGTGCGGACGTGCCCATCTCTGATGGGAATTTTATTTTTTTTCTTTCCCCCCCCCCCAGATTGTGAAGACTCGCTCAACAGTGTCCCTTCAACCCTACCTCAGAAGCTCACAGAGGAACATAAAGAAGTATCCTCTTTCACGGCCAACGAGAAGAAGGAAGAGGGTCAGTCTCTTTTTTTTTTTGTTTGTTTGATTGTTTTGTTTGTTGGTTTTTTGTTTACTTTTTGTTAATTTGATGTGTTGGGCCGGTTAAAATATCTAAAAGGAGAACATTGTCTTGATCTGTTCACCCCTGTTCTTTCTCTGTCCCAGGGGTGTCTGAAACGGAGCTTGTACAAAAATCCTCGCGCAACTTTGCCATAAAGTCCTTTCACAGAAAGGTGAGGCGGCAAGAAGCATCATCAGATGAGCCACAGAAGAAAAAGGCCAAACACTGCAGAAGGAGCACTCGAAGGCTGTTCGATAATGAGAAGGCCTGTTTCCTTATCGATGCCAAACAGGAGGGCAACATAGCACGTTTCATCAATGTAAGCAACATGGGAATTTCATCACTGTCTAGGTCCAAAATGTGAAATTTATGTGATATCTTTTATTTTATATGGCCAAGTGCTGGGGTCAGATTTTTGTTTCACAAGGTTTGTATAGAATTTCTAGATCGATGTCATTTTGTCCACATAGTAAACACTGACATTATCAAGAATAATATTTGTACACACTGTTTCACTATGTTCTTCAGAAAGCACTCCATCAGAATAGCAGTCACCTTGCTGACCTCCACCACACTGAGATATCTGTATCTGGTTATACCCATTGACCTACGTGTGTTAAAGGACTTCATTTACAAACTAATTTATAAATTATTAAAAAAAATACATTGAGAAATAATTCAACACATTATGTTTAGAGGGAAAATATGATGCTCAGAACATCACATCCACAGTGGGGTATGGATCTGAGAGCATCATGATATGGAGCTGCTTCTCTGAAATCCATACTGGGTTATTACACAAGGTAACATGAACTGACCAAATGTACAGGGGCCTATTAGAGGAAAATGTAATTAGCCAGGGAACTGAATATGGCAAAATGATAGACATTTTAATAAGACAGTTATATTTAACATACAGCCAAAATAAGTCAGGACTTGTTTCCTAGAATCTTTGTGAGCTTGGGAAGCTTAAAACAATTTGAATCACAGTGTGAACTGAACTTTTGCACCTAATGGGGAGACAAAAAGCTTCAGTAATAGTGTCCTCTTTGTGTGTTTGTGTAGTTGAACTGACTAATTGACCCCAATGCCTCTCTCCACAGCATAGCTGCAGTCCCAATTTATTTGTCCAGAACGTATTTGTGGACACACATGATCTCCGCTTCCCTTGGGTTGCTTTCTTCACTAGCAAGTGAGTGAGATCTCTTGTTTTATATTTTTTTTTACTGTCTTTGATGTAGGTGTTTGTTGAATCCTTCATCTATATGTCTGTCCACATCCCCCGGCTCTCAGGAGGATCAGGGCTGGCACAGAACTGACGTGGGATTACAGTTATGAAGTGGGCAGTGTGGAAGGCAAGGTGCTGCTCTGCTGCTGTGGGTCTGCTGAGTGCACTGGGAGGTTACTCTGAAACCCTCCTTTCTGTGTAAATCCAGTCTCCAAGCACCATCAATAAAACTCACAAAATGAAAATCTGTCAGATTTTAGAGCAGAGATGTCCCATTCAAGATCTACTCCTTCTTATTCATGATCCCTAAATCATCAATCATGTGTCGAGCTGAGTCATGTGAGGAGAAAAAACCCTGGCCACATCTGTTTATACAAAATTGCTATTTGTTAGGTATATCTCTAGAACCTGTGGCATTGGAGATGTGATTGTATTCATATTCTGGATATATCAATGACTGCAGTACAGATTAGCCATTTGCAAATTCAAAAGCATTGGCATACTCAGTGTGCATGTATATGTTTGGTAGGAAAAGTTATTTGGTGTTTTTTAATGAATTCCTGGTTAGATAAACCTTTGCTCATTTGGATGTTTTTTTTATTAATAATAAAAAGTTAATCAAATGAATGTGTGAATTTTTTCCAATAATTTCTTTGTTAAAATACAATTGTTAATATGAATGTAATGCAAATTCGTGAAGTGGTCAAAAATGCTCCCAGTGTTTTTATGTAAAACAATTAATAGTAAAGAAAATTACAAAATCTGGCCTCCAGGATTTATTTCTGATCTTTAGTATTGGTTTGGAATCATTGAGTGTATATTGGTAAATATACAAAATATCCCTTAGCCCTCATGTCACTCAGGCCTAAAGAGTCAACTGGAATTCCCCCAAGAATATGATCTTAAAAAGCACACAAACTGAGGCATAACACCTGTGCTTAATTGAAGATTTATTGTTGCATGTGTCCTAGAAAATATGTAGTGTATAACATTTCAAATGTGTCAAAACAGATCTGTACTTGTGCAAAAACAAAAAAACACAGTGTTCCGGTTTCCTCCCACCACCAAAAACATACGTGATTGGGGATAGGTTGATTGAGCACACTAAATTGCCTCTAGGTGTAAATGTGTGTGAGTGTGTGTCCCTGCGACGTGCTGGCGACTGTCATGGGTGTACTTCGCCTGTAGCAGCTGGGATACACTCCAGCCCCCTCCAAGAACATCATACGCCACAACCTGAAACCTAGGTGATTGGAGACGTGTTCATGCTGCTGAGAACCACAGATATTGTGTTTACATAAGGCAACCCTGAGAACAGCAGGGGGCTAACCTGTCCTGACACATCGGAGTAGTGAAGGGTCACACATTTTTAGAAAATGCACAACCAAATTCCAGACACAAGAACACAACATATGTCAAGGTATACAGGCTATTACCAACTACAGAAGACCTCTCCTACCTGTAAGAGTGAGCCCCCCTCACAGATCCACCCTGATGTGACAATACACCTGCTCAAAGTATGTACAGGCCAATTAACAGATAGACATACTTGATACTTCTCTAAGCACCAATGCTTTGAAGCCACCAAGACTATATTGTCCCCAATAAGTCTTTGATGTCTTGCCATAGTTTCACACCCCCATCATTAATTGTTTAGAGAGGTTTGTCAAGTCGTACACCCAGATGCCCCCTCACTGTGCTATTTAAAATCAACTGAACAGTTCTCGTACTGTCATTATGGCCACTCTTCACCTGGCCATTACCCATTTTGATAAAAGAATATCTATTATTACGCAAATTATAAATACATCTCTTCTTACTTGATGTGTCACAGGCCCTCTCATGTTGCTTGAAAAAAAGGAGCAGCTGTTGATGATTTTAAAAACTATCATCCTATGTCTAACCTGCCCTTAATCGCTAAGCTTCTTGAGCGCACAGTTGTCCTTCAGCTGCAATGAGTTATGGAGGTGTCCCAGTCTGGATTTAAGGCAAAGCACAGTACTGAAACAGCTCTTGTGAAGGTTTCAAATTATCTGTTAATGGCTGTTGATAGAGTATGTATTAGTATTCTTTTATTACTAGACCTCACAGCTACTTTTGATACTGTCTGTCATGATCTCTTGCTGACCCGATTAGAAACTCTCCTGGGTATTACGGGTATTGCACTATATCTCACAGATAGAGAGCATTTTGTCTCCATAGCTAACTTTCAGTCTCCCAACTCCTCAATGTCTTGGGGTGTCCCTCAGGGTTCTGTTCTAGTACCCTTGTTATTTAATATCTACATTCTTCCCCGGAGTCACATTATATGGCAGTATGGCTTAAGTTTTCTATGGTGATGATATGCAGATCTACATTCACATTCAAACATTACCCCCTCCAACATGGTCAGTTGTCTAAATGACTTAGTGACTGGATGACACAGAGTTTCCTCAAACTTAACCATGGAAAAACAGCAGCTATCTTTATTGCAACCCCAGATGTACTACGGAAACTTAAGCAATTACACTTAGCTGTACCTGGCTATTTCAACACTAACACTTCAGAAGTAAGAAACCTTGGGGTCACAATCGACTGTACTTTATCTTTTGACTCACACATAAAAAACGTCCCTAAAACAGATTTTTTTCATCTAAAAAACATTTCCAAACACCGTCCATCACTTAGTTTGTCTGCTGCAGAAACACTTATTCAGGCTTTTATTACAACAAGGCTGGACTACTGTTATGCATTGCTGTTTGGTGTCTCAGCAAAGAGACTAAACAGGTTACAGCATGTCCAGAACTCTGCTGCCAGAGTATTAAAGCGATAGTTCACCCAAAAATGAAAATTTGATGTTTATTTTCTTACCCCCCAGGGCATCCAAGTCGAAGGTGACTTTGTTTTTAAGCAGAATACAAATGCAGATTTTTGGCTTTAGCTGTAGCAGTCTGGTAGTCATTTAAGGGAAGTGGATGGACATCAAACCTTTCAAAGTTAAAAAACCATGCACAGAATAGTCCAGATTACACCCCGTGGCTCGTGACGACACATTGATGTCTTAAAACATAAAACTATCGGTTTTTGTGAGAAACTGAACAGTATTTATATCCTTTTTTACCTCTGAAAGACGACCGTCTCGAGCCCCCTGTG
>JBBKCR010016563.1:0-12331 GCA_037577295.1 Ladigesia roloffi | reverse complement strand
AATGGAAATGTTATACTTATGACAAGTACTGATGTTAATTAAACACTTTATGCAGTTAAAATAGCAAAAAAGCATAATTATAATAAAATAACAGATCTGTTGGTGGCCACAAGGACGCTGAAAGGGGAGCAAAAACGAGGACAGCCAGAGGGTTAAGTTGGGGTTTTGGGTTTTGGTTTGTTTGTGGGGACTTTTATGTTGACAGGCTTGTCTGGGAATGAGTTAGTTAAGTATTGATGTTTTCTTACTGGGAGTCCCTTAAAAACAAATAAGGAAATTAAAATGCTCTTGAAAACCATGATCAAAACATAATCAGCACAGTTCAGACATTCCTTCTATGTGTGGCTGAAATCTCAGTTATTACACTCAGCTGCCTTTTACAAACATTCTTAAGGGCCCTAAATAAGATTTTTTTTTGTATGATGCCACGGGAAAATATTTAGGGTTCTGTAAAGAATCTTTCATTAGAGAATCATTATATAAATACCACTGTAGTTATAAAAAACTCAAGTGATGAGAATGTTTAGGAAAAACCCTACAATTGGCAAAAAGATTGTTTCCTTAAACTCATACACTTCATGGTTCTTAAAAAAACTATGGCTGTGGCTTTATAATTGTACACTCTTTATTAGAACTATGTTAGGTAGCATTTGTAGATGTACAATTACAGTTTGCATTGTAGTTTATATTTTATGTGCTTTCTTCAGCAAGTGTCTCGGTACTGAGAACTTTGTTGGATCCTGTAATTGTTTCAAATGTGTGAATTACCTCTAGATTGTGGTTTGTGTCTGTGTAAATGATTACAGTATTTACAAAAATGTATTTGTGCACCAAGAAACAAAGTGGGCAGCGGGAAAGGTCACAACCTGGGAGAACCCGAGAGTCAAAGTGAACAAACTGGAGAGAGGAAGCTTTATGGTGCAAACCTCTTTCTCGTTCGAGCAATCCTACACTCGTCCATGCTCTGGGGCACATCTGAACATGCTGAGGTACAGAAACAGTGACGTAGACATAAAAAGTAACTGATGAAATGTAGCAGGCTTTTAATTACATAGACAGCATCAACACCTTAAACCTACTTGAAGTATTATGCTTGTAGTGCTGGTAAGAGTCCTGTAAATATTGTTAATATTGCAGTTTAATTACTGGTGTATCTCTGCCTAGGAGGTTAAATTTATCACTCAGACTCCACATGAAGACATCCGGATGTACCTGTTTGGTCATCTTCAGAAGGATATTGAGCTGCTTGGAAAAGCCTTGGGAAAGAGCCCTGAAGACGCTGAAATGACAGTCCACCTGTTTTTGAAGTTCATGTTGGAGAGTGACTCTGGTAAGTCTTTTTATGTTGCTGGGAGTCATTTGTAATCTGGCATTTTATAAATATAGAATATATTAGCTAGGGCTGTACAGTAGAGACAAAATGCCTGAGAATGTTATATTTTTTATTCCTTCCTGCTGATTGGCTGCTGCCCTTTGATGAAGCTGCAGTCCAGAATTTCCCCCGTGGAGCATCTTGAGTGTTCTCCTGTTTCCATTTAGTTCTTCTTAAAGCCTGTATTACTGTAAATTAAATTAGTTTATTACTGTACTTACCTGCATATACCAAAGAAAACGTGCTGCATGAATTACAGTCCAGTCTATACAGGAGGAACATTGGCATTTACAATATAACACTGCAGAAGTTCAGTGTAAACTCTACAGTACCAATTAATGTTTACCATAACATTTTCTGTAAGGGTAATGTCACATATCTAGCTTGACTGGAAAAAAGGAATAGAAGGAAGCAGAGGTACTGATTGCCATAGAGAAAGGGGATTTATTATAATATTAAACAAAAAATACTACACAACAGGAAACTGGAAAGCTGGAGAGGACAAAGACTGGGTAAGTGTGAGGGTATGCTCCCATGATGAGGACGCGGACTACTTGATAACCAGTTAACAGACAGGTGATAATTACACAAACTCAGTTCAGGTGATGAAGGTTCTGGAACAGGCGAGGCTGCAACCATTAGCGGTCACAGACCGGAATCACGACAGGGGGCCAGTTCATGGTCCTACCTCTAGCGGCCACTGACTGGTATCGTGACAGGTAATAAGTTTAAATGGAAAGTGTTTTAGTAGCATATTTGGGGGCATATTTAGAGATTCCACATAAAAAAATAGCAATTTTAGGCCTTTATTTAACAACATCACAACAATATGGTTTTTCTATATTCGCAATTGCCCTTGGCGAGTAACCTCCATGAGAAGTGAGGAAAATGTTTTGCTACATATTGCAAGATATATCATCACATTTCTGCTATTATAAAGCTTGAAGTCTGTAAATGTAAAGTTTCAAATCTGTGTTCAGTCCCCACACATACAGTCCCAAACAGTTTTCAAACCACAGTTTCTGTGATGTCACAAAACCAGCAAGTGTTCGTAAATCTCCTTATTCAGCCTACAGCAGCACATATCTGAAATTGCTCATTGTGAAAAAGAGGTTGTATAACAATTATGATAGAATTAATCATCATGCTCTATGGAAAATATTTTTTGGTTTACAAACCCACACTTGATTCACTTGATGTGAACATGAAACAAAAGGAAAATTGAGAAAATTGGCTATTTAAAACACTTTAACTAATCTGTGTCTTTAATAGTTATAATAGAATATGGACTAAATAAAAGGAAAAATGAATAGTCAAAACAAAAACCTTGGCCAAATGTCAAATGGATTATACTGGAGAGAGACCGATCTCAACATGATGATGAACAGATGGGTCATGCAGCCCTAAATATAGCACTTTATTTCTACTCATCAATCAGATGTTGACTTTTGGCTTTGCTCTGACATTTGCAGAACCAAACAGTACAATTCAAATGACAGACACTGAGAAAAGCAGAGACGAATGGGAGGATGCAGTTCACAAAAGACTGAAGGTCTTCTTTCAGGTGCAGTACTAAATACCAGAGATCTTTAATGTGTGCCTAAAGTGCACCTCAGTCATGTTTCATTCGAGTTAGTGTTGAGATTACAATAAAGTATACAAACAATCATTCTGCACTTGATTTTAACTTCATTACCTTGTCTCTGAAGGATTTTGAGGTGAAGTTGACAGGAGTGTATAGTGACATCCTGCAGTTCAGTGGCATGGAAACTTTGGGAAAGGTGATCTACAGCGACGTCCCTCAGCTGAAGGATCTACCAAACACTGGAGTGTCCAGTCTTCCACTGCTGTGGAGGTTTGAGCAGAGGATGACCCTCCAGCACCTGACGCAACTGATTGAACAGGACGATGAGAGGAAAAATGTTCCTGTGCTGTCAGAACTCTTAAAAAAAGTAGGGTGTTTTAACTTGTGAATCAATTATTTGTATATTAAGTTCTTGTAATTTTAGATTATATTTTAAAAGCATTGTAGCAGAAACAGATTTGACTATTGAGCAACATTCGTTTTGCTGTTATGGCTGTTGGGCTGTGCCATAACCAAGCACGTTGGATAATAAAGTGAATAAGGGTCAATTTAAAAACATTTATGCTGTAATGTTTTTTTCATTAACAGCATGTCCACATCCAGTACATCAGAAACCTGCCTCAGGTCCTGAGCCTTCAGCAGGAACTGATGAGTAAGTTTGAAAATGTGGACCCACAGTGTTATGAGGATGTGCCCATCAACATATTCATGAAGGAAAATGTGACAGGTGAGTTAATAAAGTGAACGAAATATGCATGAATGAGTTATATATGAGGGATGCAGTTACTAATCCTCTGCACTTTATTGTGTATCTATTTTCTAAACACAATTCAAAACATTGCAAAAATGGAATTATGCAAGGCCAGTAAAATAGGAGGAAATCAAATGGTTACACTGGGAGAAATCTGGTCTCGCAGCTACATTCCAGCACTGGGAAGCCATATTTTAAGCCAGAAATGCTGAGATTTAAAGAGCATCTATGTGACAGATTCCAGATATTAAATTTTTAAGCCTTTACATAAAACAGAATGTTTAATTATATGTTCTGCATAATGTGGTGAGATGTGAAATTACACTCATATAACTGATACACAACCAAATATGAATAACAGTCACACACAAATATAAATAACTGTTGGAAAAAAACTGTGTTCGGGATTCTCCTAAATGTATTTATTGTAGATGTGATTAAAGCTATATATTTTATTTCCTCCAGATGATGCTATACAAGTTTTCAGTGACAACGTTGCAGCTGTAAAGAAGATTTGGGGGCATTTGAGGAAAATTAACTGTAAGGTTTTAAATCTACCTGCAAAATAAAATCAACAGTGTTTTGTGTATTTGTCAACATTTGTTAGTTGGACCGTTAGCTGGAAAACAGAGAATTCTAACGTCATCACGACTTTCTTGCAGACCCCAAATTGCCCCAGGATCTGAGACAGAAAGAGGAAAATGACTTAATGATTCTGGACCTCTTACCGAGGGAACGTTCTGTTGCTTGGACTGTAACCGAATACCTTGTGAGAATGCAGAATGACTTCATAGACATCGCCAACCCCAAAGCAGATAAGGACAGGTCACAATTCCATTCTAATAATAATCTCATAACACACACTTTGGCAAATAAAACATTTTTATTTTTGAAATCACTTTAAAGCACTCTATTGATTCAGAATTTCTCAAATCCCCCAAATATTATCCACCTGCAAAGATATGTTTGGGGCCTGAAGATTACTTTTTTAAATTTGTAAAGTAGGGTAATACCATATCTAACAAGTAATAGTTTATTCCTCATCTGTGAGTGGTGGGAGGAGTGGATGGGGTTTCTGTAATGCAGTTGGGTTAACTGCAAAATATGTGAAACCTCTGAAACAGGTAAGAACTAGGGCTGCCCCCAAATAGTCGACTAAACGTTTGTCGATATGAAGAAGGTTTTGTCGTACACATTTTCATTAGTCGGTTAGTGTTTTTTTTCTCGGCAGTCAGCTGCCGTGCTTCTTTAAGCCTCGTCTGGAGCCAACTGTTTAGTTTTGTGGCAAACAAACACAAACCATGAATAAGAAATAAAATCCCTCTAATTGTAATCCATTCTGACGACTGTAATCACCGTATTATTTGACCTATAAGACGCTCCGTAAAATAAGACTCAGCAAATTTTCAAGGAGGACAATCTGTCTCAAAACTTTTGTCCACTTTAGATACATAACGTTTCGTCTCGATTTAGTCAACAGAAATGAAGAGACACTTAGCACAGTTTTTACATTGTAAACCACATTTTGTCTCGTTCTTATTCGTCAACAAAAATACATCATAGATTTTGTTTCGTTATCGTCACATGACCAGCATTACCTTTGCGTCTCGTCTTGTTTTTGTCACGAGGGTCTCTCTTCAGTTGTGTCTCTTTTCCCGACTGTCTTTCTTCAGTTGTGTCTCTTTTCCCGACTGTCTTTCTTCAGTTGTGTCTCTTTTCCCGACTGTCTCTCTTCACTTGTGTCTCTTTTTCCGATTGTCTCTCTTCACTTGTGTCTCTTTTCCCGAATGTCTCTCTTCAGTTGGGTCTCTTTTCCCAACTGTCTCTCTTCAGTTGTGTCTCTTTTCCTGACTGTCTCTCTTCAGTTGAGTCTCTTTTCCTGAATGTCTCTCTTCAGTTGGGTCTCTTTTCCCAACTGTCTCTCTTCAGTTGGGTCTCTTTTCCCAACTGTCTCTCTTCAGTTGAGTCTCTTTTCCTGACTTTCTCTCTTCAGTTGTGTCTCTTTTCCCAACTGTCTCTCTTCAGTTGTGTCTCTTTTCCCGACTGTCTCTCTTTACTTGTGTCTCTTTTCCCGACTGTCTCTCTTTACTTGTGTCTCTTTTCCCGACTGTCTCTCTTCACTTGTGTCTCTTTTCCCGACTGTCTCTCTTCACTTGTGTCTCTTTTCCCGACTGTCTCTCTTCAGTTGTGTCTCTTTTCCCGACTATCTATCTTCACTTGTGTCTCTTTTCCTGACTGTCTCTCTTCAGTTGAGTCTCTTTTCCTGACTGTCTCTCTTCAGTTGTGTCTCTTTTCCCGACTGTCTCTCTTCAGTTGTGTCTCTTTTCCCGACTGTCTCTCTTTACTTGTGTCTCTTTTCCTGACTGTCTCTCTTCACTTGTGTCTCTTTTCCCGACTGTCTCTCTTCAGTTGTGACTCTTTTCCCGACTGTCTCTCTTCAGTTGTGTCTCTTTTCCCGACTGTCTCTTTTCACTTGTGTCTCTTTTCCCGACTGTCTCTCTTCACTTGTGTCTATTTTCCTGACTGTCTCTCTTCAGTTGTGTCTCTTTTCCTGACTGTCATTTCTGGTCACAACTGAAGAGAGACAGAGTGCACTATTTTTTGGACACACAGGGGAACAATGGGTACAATTAACGCAGACTGATGCATAGAGGTACAGAGTAAAGTAATTTCAAACTTGAGATTCTTCTCAGCAGCCGCTTCTTCCCTTTAACAGAATCTGATTGGCTCTGACGTGTTTAAAGTTGCCTCACAACACAGGTATTAATGCACCAACCTGCTAAAACCTGTTACACACAGACTTTATTAAACTACTCACTTAATGATTGATAAAATTACACAATCTAAAAGATAAGGGTCACTTGAACATCCTACAATCACAGGTTTCAGCCAGACTCAGCACTAACCCCAGCCTGAGCCAAAAAACCTCACAGGAAGTGTTTACTCAATATGGAACTGTGGACTAGGGGCTGAATCTCCATTGGCTCTTTGTTGAAAATAATTACAATGTTTGAGTGCAGGAGTCTGTATTTTACTAAAATGATGCATTCTGTCGGGAGTAGGGACCTGTTTAACACACAGCTGATGTGGTATTTGAGGAGCAAAACCTACTTATAGAACTTTTGATTAGAAAATCTGGGCAAAAGAAATGCTTCGCTTGATTATTATTGATAAAATTTGCCATTGCATTTTGATCTAATTTGATGTCGTCTGCCATCTTATAAAAGCAATTAACCACATACTAAAGTCACTTTAACACATGGCACATTGTGTTTGTACTGTACTTATGGAATGGAGTTAAAACAACATGCAAAAACACGCCCTATTATCCAATTAATCAGTTATGCATTCATGTTTTTAATATCTCCTCATTATTTTTTAATTTAGGAAAATCAGTGCCAGTGAGGTGAAGCCCTCCCATGTTATCACCTGTAATCCTGAACAAGATTTCCTGACTGTTGCCATTTCAAACACTGACCATATGGTTCATGAGGACGGGAGAAAAAGCACTAACTACAACTTCAGAGCCGTGGAAAGGCAGCTGGTTGACCGGTTCTTCTCGGAGAAACCCATGATCAAGCTCACAGTAAGACATTATGCCACTTTTGGTTTATTGTGAAGAACAATTAAAACAATTCCACTGAAACCATAGTAGATTTTTCATCCTGAATGTGACCAGGGGTGTTATTTATTAAACTTTGCATAAGACAGAAATACTGAAGTGGAGAAATAACCCTCTGAGGCTGGTCCACCTTATTTAGTCCTGATCTGAGTACAGCGGTGTTTAACCCTCTTAGGTCAGAGAATCTTATACAGTCCTGATCTGAGTATAGTGCTGTTTTATCTTCTGAGGGCGGAGCTTCTCCTGAGGAATATTCCAATGTTCCAAAACAATACAAAAACTACTTTACTTAAACCTGTACGAACCAAGTACAGAAAAGAAGACTTTTTCACCTATAAGATCTATATGTAGGAGATCTCTGATGCAACTAGAGATTTTTTTCCTTTATACGTTTCAGTAAGTTTTTACATTGAAACAATCATTTGTGACCATGGTAAGTTTTAAATTAATTGCTATGTTTAATAAAATATTCTCCAAATTGACTGTATATAAAATTAATTCAAATAACTGTTAGGTAATATAATTTAAAATCTATGTTTCATTTACAAAATAATATTGTATTAAATCTATGAAAGAAAACTTAAGTCTACTATAAAATCCAGATAATAGAATGAATTACACACTTGACCATAGTGTGTTAGACTCTTTAGGAAGGCCATGTACTGGCATTCGTGTCCATAACAACCCCAGTTTAGTAATAGACACAACTATGCATATAAGAGCTAAAACCTGCTGTTCATGCACTGCTGTTCCTCTTCATGCCTGTTATAGGAATATGTATCCATTTACAGTCCCAGTCCCAACTATTTGCAGCCGTGATACTAGGGGTTTGCAAAGCGGCCACTATTCGTATCTGTATTTGTATTTGTTGAAAGAGGAAAAGGATTCTGATTCGTAGTTTTACTTGTATTCCCTTAAAAAACATACTGCAGTGCCCGCCCCCCAATCTACTCTGAAAAATGAGCGTGTGACCAGGGGGTTTCCAAATACAAATATTTTAAAAGTGTTTGTTCAAATAAAATATTCGTACAAAACACGTTATTTGTACCTTTCGGAATACCGTATTCATGTTCCGTTCCACCCCTAAGTGATACACTAACAGCATTATTAACAGTGTGTACACTTGCAGTTAACAAAGATTTGGAATGATTTTAAATCATTTCAAATCATCTCTAATTTTCCAGACTCTGCCATTATTCCAATTCAACACCGGGACAACCCTGCGTGCCTTCTTCAGCACAGTCAAGGACAAGCTGGTATGAAACCATCACTACCTGACATCTACCTTGTGTTTTCTGTGGTGTTTTCTTTTTTTTTTGTAGTGTTTCCTATGTGAGAAATTATTAATGATTCTCTACTTTCCCTCTCAGGAGCCCCTCAACACCAACGACAGGAACTGCATCATGAACGACTTCCGATTTTTGAATGAGATCTCTGCTGCCCTTTCCACTCTGAAGATCGCCATCGGATTTCTCAAGCTATCGTTTCCTTCACCAGAGATGTTCCTCATCAACTACTTAAAGAAAGACTTGAAACTGGAGGACCGAGCGCACACCCTGAGCTTACCGGTACATCTACATTTTACAATTCCATGCGACTCCTTGGATCTTCTCACAAATAGTAAACAAGAACATCATTTATGTTTTTTCCAGGTGCTGAGAACCAGTAGAGTAAAACATATTCAGTCCCTGTTTGAAGTTTTGTCTTTGAGGCAGTCATCACTACTCATTGAGATGAATCAGGTACGACTCTCTGATATTCCCCATGTTCACCCCAGATGTGGTTAATTAGTCAAGATGTGTTTTACTTGTTTAATTTAGAACTGGAGCTTTAAGTTTAATGCTAGGACTCAGTAATTACCAAAATTGTTTCGTACTCAGAACTTTTCTCCACCCTCAGACCACTTCCAGCTCTTCATTAAGGTGTCCTAAACCATGTTCATAATCTGATCTACCTTAAGAATAAAGATCAGTTCATTTTTACAGCTCACAGTAAGTCATACTGTGTACTAAACAACGTCCACTAGTCTGATCACCTTAATGAAGGAGCTCCTTTCATTTTTATAGCTCACAGTAAGTCATAATGTGTCCTAATATATTTGGATATATTTTAGTGTTAGTGATGTTAACCCACATTTACAGTTCTAAAGGAAACGCATCACAACTGATTGGCCAAATATAAGCTCAGGAATAATATATGTAAATTGGTTTATTTTAATAATTTAAATATGAATGGTTGAATAAAATATAAATGGTTTGTGTTGCAGAATCCATTTTTCATGATTGAAGATAAGAATTTTCATGCCACATTTACTGAAGATCAGAAGAATGAAAATAGGAAAATTCTGGCTGGTCTCATTAACATTGATATTCTGATCACTGAGCTCCACTTTGTGATCATGAACATCAAGCGGAAGGAAATCAGTCCATTCTGGATGTAAGTTTTTAACTGATTTGGTTACCAAAACCTTTTTCACAACGCATTGAGCTATTAAGCAGAAGGTCTTTCAGATCAACTCATAGTTAAAAGTACCTGCTCTCTTCCTAGCTAATAAAATGGCTTCTGTTTATATAATATTTGTGGCGTAAAAGGCCTCCCAATTTTCATGTCTTGACCAGCGGGTGGTAGGCGCCGCTATTGTTTTAGGTTTGTAGAGGATTTTATTAACACAAATGTGTGTTTGTGTTTATTGTCACGCTTCTTCATCTGTTTGGTGTTTAGTTTGAGTGATTGTCCTTGATGATTGGTTTGTGTTTGACTCTTGGATGTATTGAATTTCCAAGAGCTTTGTAATGAGTGTCCGTCAACCCCTCAAAATCCTCACAGTTATACTTATGCTACCCATTCCTTATGTGTATTCTGTTGCATTGCATTTCATTTTGTGCTTGGTTAATAAAATCCATCAAATGGAACTTGAGTTTGTGCCTCGAGTCGCCTCCCTGAGGACCCCCAAAGTGACAGTGAGTTTTTGTGGGTAGACTTGTTTGTGTCTATGCCCTTCATTCCCAATCTTTACTCAGCTTTCTCCCCAATTTTGACATTATCGTATTCATTTCCATGCCCTGCTTAGGATCTCCCGCAAACACATGATGCTTCCACCTGGTGGGGTGAAGGCTGGAAGATAGCATGTGCTCACTATAAAGCACCTGCAAAAATATTTACATTGCCTAACTGCATCTACAGTTTGTTCTAAACATCATAATGCCATGTTTAGCAGTTTTAGTACCTCCTACTTGGGGGTGCAGTTGATATTCAATTTGAGCATTACTGAACACGAGTGTTAGGAAACTCAGACCAGCAGGGACTCACTAATGTATAATATAATTTTTTTACATACATATTTTTAATCAGTGTTTAGAGAGGGGAGTTAGTGAGTGATGGATGGTCCATTTTGAATTGAAAGTGAAATTGAAACATGTTTCTTCTTCCTCTAGGATCAAGGAAACCTTTGATGCCTTCCTGTATTTCAATGAGATTGACGATCGGGCCATGGGGTGTCTGGAGCAACTTCCCGATGTGGAGATGAGCTATGGCATCGCTCTGTGGAAACTGGCAGTGCAGATAAAGAAGGGCATCAGAGGCACAGAATCCATGAAGTGAATCTGGACCAGAGCAGGGGCCTTTTGCACAAAACTAGGATAAGGGATTAAGCCGGGATACCTTGTTTATCCTGGCTCAATTTATCCATGATCCGGTTGCAAAAAAGCAGGATAGGGGGCAGCAGGATATGTTATGCCCCCTGCTGCCCCCTTTCCTGCTTTTGTGCAACCGGATCATGGATAAGTTGAGCCAGGATAACCAAGATATCCCGGCTTAATCCCTTATCCTAGTTTTGTGCAATAGGCCCCTGGAGTGCCCATGAAAAATACACGTTTTATTTACTCTCTTTACCATAATCATATTTTTCCTTACCCTAAATCTGCAGTGTACGCAATATTTCAGTACAGTCTAAATGTGTCTTGAAGTGTCGGTTGGTGCTGCAGGTCATATTGTTCATATTAGCGCTGTCTACCATCCACATGTATAATCATGTCTGAAATTTTCTGAGCATTTTACATTTCTCACCCCTGTGAGTGCTGAGGTGGCTCCTCAATCACAACCCCAATTTGGATAAACAACTCAGAACACGAACGAATGAATAAATTAATTAATTGTTGGGGTTTTTTCTCTTTGAAATCAATTGAAGGTGTCTGTTATTGAATTTTTCAGAAATTTAAATGAATAAAATAAATGGTCGGCTTTTTCTTTGTTGTGTGAAGGTGTATGATTGCGCTTCTGTAACTTTCAAGCAAATAAATCATGAATCAAATTCTCTAGTGTGTTTCCCATTTCTCCTATTATCCTGAAAACAGCTGCAGGACGCCGGAGAATCAGCCCTCAGTGAATGGATTTACTCTTCACATTCTCTTTCAGTTATTCAAATAGAAAATTACGTTAAAACGGTAGAATAAAGGTGAAATCATTTGAGTTGCTTCACAATTTTAGGTGGAATAATTAAAACTGCTGCACAGTTTATGATGGAATGGAAAAATAGATCATGAACTATCTGGAATTCAGAAGCTCTTCCTAGAGAGACTAATCTTTTCTAGAGTTAAAGCTGAAGAGAGTGTTGCGTCGGTGCAGGGGGAAAAGATGCGCAAATTGCAAGAGAGTCCTTGTCAATTAGTCACTGTATTGAAACAAATAAACCTTCCGCTCTCAGTGAATGAGCTCCAAACATCAACACAGGCCAAGTTCACTTTGAGCGTCTTCCAGCTCCTGCACTTTTTGGCCCGTGAAGACGTTGATACTCAACCCGGTCTCAAGATTTTTCATGCAGCCCTCATGACATAAAATCTATTCAAACATGCTGGGAACACGTTTTATGTCTGTAATTTCCATGCTAGGACGACCTTCTCCCGCCTTAATGCACATTAGAAGGCAATGTTGTGCAAGTTCACACTTTTCATGATCTAGTTCAAAGTTCAGTTCACACATGCTCAAAGTGAACGGTTCACATTC
>JBBKCR010016553.1:0-12332 GCA_037577295.1 Ladigesia roloffi | reverse complement strand
CTAGCTAGCCCTCCGCAGCCCCTCCCACTAACCCTCCATAGACCCTCCCACTAACCCTCCTGTATGGTGTCCCTGCAGTGCAAACCACATTAACAAATAACTAAACACAACAACACTGAGATTCACAAAATCAAATTAAGTATACCAATAACAAAACTGAGCTTCACAAAATCCCAAAAACAAAAATGAAAAGCAGAAAAACAATAGAAGAATCACAAAACCAAATTGAGAAGCAGAATTACATTAAGCCAGATGCTGAAATTGACCCTTTTGGGCATTTTATGAGGCCATACATTGTTTTTTAAATTCTTTAATATTTTTGATGCATCAGTTATATAATTTCGAACATTAGAACTCCCAAAAATACTGCATATTGGTATATGCAAGGTATTCTAACCTTATGGAAATAAATGCTAATGCTTGGATGCTAATGTTTGGATGCTAATGCTACAAACCTTCTATCTAAAAAAAAACCCGAACAAAGCTACAAAAAGGTACAAAACTGACACTGATAATATGCAGAAAAAATATAATAGTGACACGTGTACTTGTGATTGGTATATTTTAATATTTAGGACAGAGCAGCGTTTGTTTGGAACTATTGAGGCTTCCATGGACCACGTGACCGGAAGCGTTGGCGATCAAAAGAGTGTCGTAACTCTCGGTTCTGCATTAAGCACTCCCGGAAAGGGTAGGCACCAGGCAGCAGTAGGAGACATCACTTATTGGACAACCGCACTGTTTGTCTTTGGAACCCAAAGTTACTCTGCCTGTAGCACATTTTTTCCAAAATGTATATTTCAGTCCCCCATGGAAGGTGCTTGTGGCTTTTCTAGGCGGGCAAACAGCAATTCACAGTTAGACTGGGCTCAATGAGACCCAAAGACCCCCCATGCCATCATATTCCCTTAATTTTCTTTTTCCCTTGATTCTCTTAATTTTATTTTTGTGATTCTCAATTTGGTATTTGTGATTCTTATTTTGTTTTTATGGTTCTAAATTTAGTTTTTGTGCTTCTTAATTTGTTGTGTTTCTCAATTTGTTGTTGTGTGTAGTAATTTGTTGGTGTGGTTTGCACTTCAGGGCCACCGTACTCCTGACTGTTCTGTGTATTCTGTGACAGCCAGCATCAACTTTAACAGCAGTAATCGGCTGGGTCGCACTCAGGCCGATATTCAGACTCGTGTTCTTGCGTGCATTTCCGATATCATGCACCGATACCACTAAACAATATCCCATTTCACTACATCAACCGATCACACTGGGCGGACATGATTTGATGTATTTCCTGATGTTAATCTGTAGGGGGAGACAACGAGCTGGAAATGTCAGATATTCTATCCAGGTGTTATGCGATTTTTTTTCAATTGGAAATATTTTAAGATAAAAGACGACAACAGGAGTAGGCAAGACTGTAAGATCTGTACTGCTACAGTGTCGAGAGGCAGAAAGGAAAGTACATCATTTAACAGATGAAACATCTGAAGATGCATCACAGTGCTAGTAGCTAATGCTGGTGCAAGACCAGAGCAAGCAAAACTAATGTTTTCTGTACATGGAAGCCAAAGACTGTTTTGATACTTTCTTTAAGGGTGATTTTTCACATATAGTTATATGTGATAATATGCGTTTTTCAAGCTGCTAAACAGTGATTACAGCTTATAACTTGTGGCTGTCTCAGGTTATGAGCTGCAATCACTTTTCGGCAGCTTGAAAACTCCATATTAAGTGTTCCTAATTGTCCCTATTAATTCAATTTCATTTTATTTCTATAGCGCTTTTTACAACCAGGTTGTCACAAAGCAGCTTTACAGAGTCCAGGTCCGAGCCCCTAGCGAGTGAGCCGAGGCGACAGAGGCGAGGAAAAACTCCCTCAAATGGAGGAAGAAACCTCGGGAGGAACTGAGACTCAAAAGGGGAACCCATCCTCCTCAGGTCGACCCAGAGAGAGAGAGAGAGAGAGAAGAGAGAAACAAACAATAAATAAAAACATAAATGTTCTCAGTTTTAAAGGTATTTCCGCAGTTATAAGGGATTGTTTGCAATATAATGTGTCACATTTAACACTCCTGAATGATATCTAGCAAGTTTGAAGTAGAAACATTATTTCAGTCACAAGTTATAAGCTGTAATCTATTTTTGGCAGCTCGTAAACCGCATATTGTCATTTTTAATGTTCCCTTTCATTTTATTTTAGCAGTTACAAGGGTCTGTTTGCAGTATAATGTGTCAAATATAACCTTCGAATGATACTTAGTACGTTAAAATGGGCGCTACAGCTTTAAGCAGCTGTGCGCGCTCCCGCGGACGGCAATCAAGTTCAGTATTTTGGCACAACACCGGAAAGAGATTTGAGTTCATTTGTAGAGTCTTCGGGTTTGAGTTGTACATTCATCACGTGACCAAGTGTAGCAAAAAGTGGTTTACTCAAGTGTAGAATGTATGTGCTATATTTTATATAGTTTAGAATAGTATAGTAAAGTATACTTGACTTACACTGATAAGTATAAAGAAAGTATATAGAGTATACATTTGTAACTTAAAATTACCTCATAAAGTACTATTTTATAAACTAAAAAGTGTTCCAATTTAGTCCGAATAAGTATTTAATTAGTACAATTTCAAGTTCAGTACAAGTACATGATCCATACAGTTGCTATACTTATACACGAGTATACTTAATAGAATGAATTCAAGTATACTATTTTGTCATAATTTGTAGAAGAGAAATTAAAACCGGTCTCCAAATTACTTGCACTTGCATGGACACCATCCTAAGAAATATCGGAACTCAGCATCGGCAAGTACACAAATAAAAATACTAATACTCGCATTAGTTTGTAAAAAAGTGTTCTCATGGCGTCCCTATTAATCGGGATTAGTTAACGCAGGTTCTCCAGTCTCCTGTTCAGTAGGCACTACCCACTGTCTCCAGGTGCCCTACAGGGCCAGCCGTGCTGGAGATGCTTTGACCAGGTTAACCCGTGCCAAAATCACTTAGCTCTTCATTCTCACCCATTTTTCTTGTCTAGAACACATCAGCTTGTATACATACAGTCAGTGAATACATTAAAACCAGGTGAAGTATACACTCACCTAAAGGATTATTAGGAACACCATACTTATACAGTGTTTGACCCCCTTTCACCTTCAGAACGGCCTTAATGCTCTATTGGGTTGAGATCTGGTGACTGTGGAGTTTTAGTACAGTGAACTCAGTGTCATGTTAAAGAAACCAGTTTGAAATGGTCGGAGCTTTGTGACCTGGTGCATTATCCTGCTGGAAGTATCCATCAGAGGATGGTACATGGTGGTCATAAAGGGATGGACAGACTCCACCATTCGAACGTCTCAACAGAAATCGAGACTCATCAGACCAGGCAACATTTTTCTTCAACTGTCCAGTTTTGGTGAGCTGGTGCAGGTTCTCGCCTCTTTATCCTTTTAGTAGTGGAGATGAGTGGAACCCGGTGGGGTCTTCTGCTGTTGGAGCCCATCCGCCTCAAGGTTGTGTGTGTTGTGGTTCACAGATGCTTTGCTGCAGACCTCGGGAGTAACGAGTCGCTATTTCAGTCAAAGTTGCTCTTCTATCAGCCTGAACCAGTCGGCCCGTTCTCCTCGGACCTCTAACATCAACAAGGCATTTCCCACAGGACTGCTGCATGCTGGATGTTTTCCCCTCTCACGCCGTTCTCTCTAAACCCGAGAAATGTTTTGGGTGAAAATCCCAGTAACTGAAATACTCCGACCGGCCCGTCTAGCACCAACAACCTCGCCACGCTCAAAACTGCTGAAATCCCTTTTCAGTCCCATTCTGACTTTCAGTTTGGAGTTCAGGAGATCGTCTTGACCAGGACCACACCCCTAACTGCATTGAAGCAACTGCCATGTGATTGGTTGATTAGATAATTGCATTAATGAAAATAATTTCCTGAAAGTTCCTAATAATACTTTAGGTGAGTGTGTATAAATTGATAATTAAGGAGTAATAATTTATAACCTCATAATTCAAAAAATGACACGTAAAAGCAATAAAATATACTCAGTTTGGAAAGATAAGAATCTCTTTATACAATATACACTTTTAAAAGTGTGACAGTGGAATGTATCTTACGTATGATTTATAGAAATCACATTCATACATTTGGTCTCACTCAGTGTCTGATATTCTGAACATATAAGCATAAAACAGAGTGTATATCGAAACATCATCCAGGAGCTTCCACAAGCGAGGAGAAAGTCCATGCCCTCTAATACAGCGAGGTCCCCCAGAGGACACCCCGAGGAACTGTCCCCACCTCTCCTCCACTCCGCCGTCCGCACTGTGCTGCCTATGTAGGACACCCGGCGGTGAAACAGGGAATTAATGATCCACTTGAGTGATTAAATATCCATTATACATTTACAGAAAATACGTTTTAGAAGTTTAACAGACATGTTAGTTATTGCAGTACATGTGAATAATATATCCATATAAGTCAAATAAAAAATAAGAAACAATGATTATTTACTGACCCAAAGTATCTCTATCCATGGGGAGACAGGGCCACTGGTCCTTCGGTTATCTGCACTGACAATCCTGTAAAATGTGAAATATTTCTGTTTTAAATCAAGTTCATTCTATGTTGTATGATGTTAGCTCACATTGGAAGAGCGTAAACATGCAAATGTAACAGTTTGCATTGGTAGAACCATTAAAGTATTGAAATGCAGTTCAAGACTATATTTGCATTTCAGGTTAAAATAATTGATTTTAATACCTAAACTCTGATTGAGCTGTTGCAGGTTTGGTGTTATGTTACATGGTTGTAGTGCTGGCAACGGAACTCTAGCATATGGCTGAACTGCGCCGGCGTCATCGGCTCAGTAGTACATACTCCTGAATCACAAATCTCCAACAGATGGAGCTACTGGCTGATAACACTGAACCCAAACGTCACACATGCATCTGCAGCTTCACATTACTGAACTCAGCATGCAGGACCAGGGATAATGAGGTTACTATGACATTCCCTGAAAAGATTCATAACAGACCACTTTGATTCACATCATACAACTGACCACTGTAAGCCACTCATTCACACCTGCGTTCTGGACGCTTCCACTCTCCACCGTCCAGTCTGCGGCCATATCCTCTAATCTCTCCCTCCAGATATCCTCCAGCTCCGCCTCTTCCTCCTGGAACTGCCAGTGAGAGGGCTGAGGTGCCTCCACGCGTTCTTCAGCCGCTGGAGAAGAAGATGACTTCTCTCCTGGAAAGCTGCAGCACAATGTGCAGTCTCTCTCTCCACACACCACCACACGGTTAGACTTGCCCGGACCTCTTCTGGAATCAGTCGGCTGTTCAGGCAAACCCTTGATTTCTAACGACACAGAATTTGTCTCACAATTGCACTGGATGTTTCTGGATGCATGGTACATATGTCCATCCAGATCCTTGATCCTGGTATGGATGCTAGGACATGTATGAGTGCAGCATGGAGCAGCATTAAGAGGGCGGCTGCAGGAGTTGGTTGGGGATATGAGGACTACAGTCAAAGGGCCTTTGACCTCAGTGTGGTTCTCCACGGCTCGCTGGGTCTCCTCTTCACAGGTACAGAACTCAGGAATCATGGTCTTCTGTGAACAAGAACTTTGCTGAATTTTGTTTTGTTGCTCCTCTTCACTTTCATGATTAGGATTCAACATTACCGTGTCCAACTTCAGACATGGCTGATGGTTTGACTTTCCTTGTAAATCATGAGTGGTCAGCTGAGCCTCCGCTGCTGGCTGCAGACTCAGAGCAGAACCTGATTTAGAACCTGCCGGCACAGTTTGAAGTGATGGCTGGTTGGTTGAATCAGTGGGAAGTGAAGTGGATTCCTTCTCCTCTGAGCTCTGTGGATCTGTAGAACTGGTGAAGAGCACTCTAAAGTCTCTAGGGAGAGAGAAGCTGAGTGTGGACCCTAATGATAGATAAGAGCAGATGTTTTGGACTGGTTCTCTGGGTTCTTCTGGCACTGGATGGGAATCGTCTCTAAAAATGGAGGCACAGCTGTGTTCATCTGAACATATAGCATAATGTGAATCCTGACGGTTCATGTTGGTTCGATGCCTTTTCCTGTTTCCGGCTCGTGTAGGCCAGGTGTTGGATCTCTCTCTGAAATCGCAGGGTGGCATGGTAGACTCTGTCAGTGATAAATCGCTGTGTCTCACCACCCCAAGTGTTGTGTGTCTCCTCTGGTAAATTTCCTTTCTTTTGATCAGTTGCTCTGAGGATGCTGGAAGACTTCCACTGGTTTTTCTGAAGATGTGTGTTGCCACAGTTCCCGATGTGGCTTGGCTGGGGGGTGAAGGACATGAGAAAGGGGGAGGTGAGGATGAAAACATAGTGTAGCCAACAGCACTGTCGTCTGTCTTCTGACTGCTGACGGCTCTGAGGCTATAGATGGGTAGATAGGTGCTCACCTAGGAACAGAAGAGTGAAGTTGGTGCCATGTTAGACTGAGAATCCTACCAGAATTAAGTAAAAACATCCAGAACAACAACAATAATTTTACAGCCTAAGTGGAATTGATCTGCCGTGTTTGTCAGGAACAGGTCAAGCTATGATGGCCAGAGCTGGAGCGTGACTAAATTAACTGTATGCCAACTTAATAAAGCTAATGGGGGCATGTGTGAGTCTGGGTCTACACTACACACACATAAGCAGCTGGTTCCATGGAAACTCAGTCATGAGGAAATCATTCCACCTCGTGGCCTGGGAGAAGAGAAGAGGTTAAGTCTGTGTTTAGCACTTAATAATACTTCCACATACCCTGTGTGTGACATCACTGTCAGCGGTCTTTTCCGTGCTGCTCCCTGCCGGGAACTGGGTCAGTTCCTGCTTTGCGTCTCCTGACTGTTGATCTTTCACTTGATGGCTGTCTGGTGATTCTGCACTCAGCTGTATGTTGCACTGTCCAGAGATGCCTGACATGCTGTGCTGCTCCTCTTCACTGATGGTAGATCGAGTGTTTTGTGACTGATCTGTCCTGTGTTGTGATGGTAAACTAGTCTGACCGTGCTCTCCTAACCATTGCCTCTCTGCTTGCTGGTCTTGTAAGGCGTCGCATACCTGTGTGTTTTCTGATGACTGCTGATAGGCTTCAGTTTTCGGTGACTGTTGCTGTTGATGGACACTGTTTTTGGCTGATGTATCTCCTCCTTCTTCCTGCTCCGTTCTCTCCTCTGTGCTGTTCGCTGGAGAGGACACCATAATGTGACGGTTGATTGGTGACTGTGGACATTGTAAATGGATCCCTTTTGGCTGTTCCCATTGTTCTTCTTGACTGGTTGGTGGCTGCAGCTGTTGGTTCTGAAGGCCCAGCGTCTGCTGCTTCAGCTCTGGGTTGATGGCATCAGGCCATTCCCTTTCTGGTTGCTGCACTTGCATAATGCTCCCAAAGTTCTTACTATTTTCTAAGCTTTGATTGATGTCTGCTTTGTTGCAGTGTAGGCCTTCTACTTGATTTACTTCTAGTGACCGTTGTGTGGTAACATGGTCATTGGCAGTTGACTGCTGTATTTGGTTATTTCCTGGTAATGGCAGCATGTGTAATTCACTACTATTATGTGAAAGTTCTTTACACACCTGACTGATGAGTGGTGATGGTTCATCAAAGCTCAGGATGAGGCAGATATTACTTCCCAGTGAGGCCTGAGCAGACCAGGGCTCCTGGATAACAAATCCAGGGTCATCAGACCTTACATTCTGCTGGTCTGGTAGACCTTCATCACAACTCATCAGTTGATTGTGAAAATGTTGACTTTCTTCATTAATTTGCATCTCTTCTCTATTTCTAATACAAGAGCTATTTACAGAATTCAGATTTTCAGATATAGTGTTATTCTGACATAGCTCCTGCTTTTGAGTATTCCAGTTAACCTGAATCCATTCTAACATGCTTTTAAGCTCCTCAGTACGTTCTTTAATCTGGAAGAGAGATCAACAAAACAAAGACATCACATCATGCCCTCGGCCAACAGAAAAACACAGACAATAACACAACTTTCAACAATACCAACTGGACAAACGCACAATTTCTGCCAGATCATTTCCCTCTTCCATCAGCCTCTGACCAGATACAGCCAGGTTATCCATTTCCAGAAGTTTCTGTTCAATTCCATTATCAATATGTTCAGCTTCGCTCCGCAGAGCAGCACTTCCAGAGAGGATGAAGGATTTTGTGGTCTCCGCCCATGCACTACGACACACAAAACCAACACAGGTACAACAAGTCAATTAAACCATTATATATATATATATACACCCACGGTGTACAATAATGGAGTAAAGGCAATAATGCTGTAAAAGGCAACAGCAGAAGAAGCCTCCGTTCATACATTGTTTCCAGGTAGGTCTTAAAATAGTCCTGTAGTTGTCTGAATATGGCCAGGCGCTCTCTGTTCTCGATCATGTTACGACCTACTTCCTCCCAAGCCTGTAGGACTGACTGAACTTCTTCTGTAATGTCCCCCTGGTCTGTTGCAGGAACTGGTAGCTGCCTGACCTGAATCTCCATGTCCTCCACCTCCCCTCCGATAAGACCATAGTCAACCTAACAAAGACGTATTTTATAATTGGAGTAGCATATCAAGTAACAGAGAAATAGTGGTTATGCTACAAGATGACACTTGTTTAAATGCAAATGGGTTTGAGATAGGAAACCCCTCTTAGCAAAAATGTCTTAACCAAAAGCTTTAAGACCCTCAGATTAGACCTACAATACATAGACCAAGAGACAGACCTCCAAATCATCCTGTTGTTCCTGCAGCCCCTCCAGTCCAGCAAAATCAAGGTCATGCCGCATGGTCATGTCAATCTCCAGGTCCAGGATATCCATGCTGAGCTCAGCACATCGTGAAAGTTGCTGGTTGATGTGCAGAGTAACAGCAGACAGCTAGACGGGAAGTTACACAATACATTTGAAAGATATTCTTTCTATCTAGCTCCTATCTACAGTTCTGGTTTTTGGAATCATTTCATTCTCTACCATGTTGAGAAGGTCCTCATTCATTTGCCCATGGTTGATGAGGTATCCCTTTGCATTTTCATCAACAGTATCCTCGATTTGCTCATTACACTCAGAAAGACTGAAGTTGTTCTGTAGAGCTGGAACATCCTAAAGAAAGATCACAGCTTTGAGTATATTAGGAGCTGACTGAAAGTCGTAATTCAATCACTTAAATGTTCAGTTGCTGACGTGGTCCGATGAGACCAGCTGGTGCCTAATTTAACTCCAGTAGTTTGAGATAATAACAGGGTTGTTTGGGTGTGCTAAATTGAAGACCAAGTCACTAGCAGCCTAAAATGACACCATGTGGCAATGACCTGCAGATACAAAGTCTAGATAGTTCAGCTTAGAATCAAAGAGAAAACCAGTTCAAGTTAGACTTTATAACACAGAGTTCATGTCTAAAGTAGAGCATTGCGATCCAAAAGCTGTTGAAACTTTGCAAGCATTCCAGAATTGTCCAACTCTACATTCTCTGGGGGGCCGTGAGAACGGGGGCATTCTGGAACCACCTGTGCAGCCATATCAATTTTCAGTTCTTTTTCAGCTAGATCCACATCTGCTCCACGTCTATATCTCTTTCTCAGGCCTTCTCAAAGACACTTCCACCTGATCTAGGAGCTCTTCCATCATAGTACCCGTGTGCTCCTTGGATTGCTTCAAGTTACCCCTGTCCTCACCACTTTGCACAGATATGTTGTCATTTAACCACGACCAAGTCTGTCACGGAAGAAGGAAAAACACAAGATCAACAAGAAGAACAGACACAGACAGCACTTCGGTTATCATTAGAAACCAAAGAAGAAACTTACAAGCCCTTCAGCTGATAAAGTGGGTTCTGCTAAAACTTTGAGGGGCTTTTGTTGGGTGAAGCTCTCTGAGACAGCGCGCTGGTCTTTACTGCTGAACAGAACAAATTAATAAAGATAATCTCCTTCAACAGATTTGGAAAACTAGTACGATGTATCACTGACGTGTCTGTACCTTTTAGAGTGCAGGAACTGCTTTTCAGAGGTGCTGTCTGGTCTGCAGTATGACCGACTCCTCGAAGAGAACTCCTCAACTGGATGTAATATTCCAGATTCTAGCAAGCGATTCTGTTCCTCTTTGACATTTTTCCCCATTACTCCATTAAGCTCAAACTCAGAAAAACACTGGGACTCAGTGGAGCTGGTGTGAGGATCACCGTGTCCTTTCGGCGAAACCACAGGTGATCTGGACATTCTCTGGCTTCTAAAGGTAAAGAACTGTGTTATTGTCAGAAGAATTTCTCAAAAGATAACAGAGCAGGCATGAAGAACTGTATTACATGTGATAACTACACTGGCTCCTCCTACACACTGCTGTAAGATCACTGTAAAGTATGACTTTCAGAAACACTGCATATCATTTATGGACAAAACACTTTATATGGCCACGGATTGCGCAAGTCTCATGCAGACACCAATGAAGTGATTGTTTTGGGGCAGAGGAATTCGTGTTGGCAGGGTTTATAAAGGATGATGTCACCCACTCCTTAAGAGGTTAGGTCATGGTTTCAGGAAAGGCTGATTTAGAGAAGGGCCGATTAAAGAGCGAATAGTAAAAGCAGGGAAGGGTGTTGGTCTGACGCTGAGAGGAACAGACTGGTCAGTGTTTTTACAGCTTTGAGTAAATAGAAAACTTCTACACTCATTATGAAGACTCTTAAGTTTTCAAATGAAATTTTTACATAACTCTCTCAACAATTATAATGAGTTCTATCCCAGTTTTCCCACAGTGCCATTGCGGAATAAACATTCCATGCTCCATTGCTGCACCACCAGAGCGTGTGACTTCACTGCACTTATATCCTGCTTCTCCAGTTGGGTCTCACAGTGTTTATGTTTCTCAGCTAGTTCAGGTTCTGCTGGAGTTGCTTTTGATGGATTGTATGATTTGGTAAAAAAAAAAAGTATCAGAGAGGTCAAACCTCTAAGCTTACAAAAAATAGATATATAAAACAAAATATTTTTAGTTTTATGTTAATTCTGTCGGTAAATGGAAAAAATCCCAAAAGGATCATACACCATTAATATAGACACACAAACAAGTCCTGGTGTTACCTGGAGTCCATGCTGAGAGCATTACTGACAGCTTGTTAAACCCAATGGCTACCCCTGTAGGTCTCCAGTACACTGTATCAGTATTTCAGTCTTTAACACTGTGGGTTCTTCTGATCCTGATTTAAGGTGGGACCTTTATTTACCGGAGAGCATCCTGGAGAACGGCCCAGCTCTCCAGAACTTCTGCCTGTTTGAGAGTCACTTGGCTGGCCAGGGTCGGGTGGAGGTCCGACAGACGAGCCGCAGACTCATTCAGCATCTGGAAAGAAAGTCATCCAGGGACAGGGTGGGGTCAAGGGAGGAAATGACACCATTTGTTTGGAGGTGATTTGTTATGAAAAAGCAAGAGCACGCCTGAAACTACCAGCCTGCTGGTTTAGCTGTTCTGAGTTAATCCCACAGCCAAGCGTGCCCTACAGCCTGAAACCCTCTCATCTTCAGATAACGGTTTCTAAAAGGAAAGAGGGATCCATAACCACATCTACACACTCACCTGGATCTGGCTCGATATTTCTCCTCTCTCGGAATCTTTAAGCCCCCACTGGACACTTCCAGCATGGGTGGGGTCTCTCTGCAGGAGAGGGAAAGAAAAGGGTTTAAACTTTCAAAGGGACGTAAAAACCTAACAGTCGCCCTGCACAGACCTTGGTGTTGATGGTGTTTATGATGATGTCTGCTTGCTGGTAAAATGATGACACGTCCAGCGCCAGCATGAGGTCATGCTGGTAACCGTGAAGGAGAGACCTAACCTTCAGACACCTGTTGGAGGACAGAGACGACTCACTGCCAGCACGATAATAAGAGTTATAATAATAACAATGTTATAATATTATAACTATCTGAAATAGTTTAGATAACAAGAATCATAGGAGGAGAATGAGGGAAGAAAGAGGAAAAAAGAAGGAGAAGAAGTGGGAAAAGGAGGAGAAGAAGGAGGGTAAGGAGGAGACAAAGAAGGAGAAGAAGAAGAGGGAAAAGGAACAGAAGAAGGAGGAGAGGGAACAGAAGAAGTAAAAGGATGAGAAGAAGGATGAAAAGGAAATGTTAAAGAAGAGGGAAACAGAGAAAAGAGGAGAAAAAGAAAAAAGAAGAAGAGGGAATAGGAGGAAGGAGGAGAAGAAAGAAAAGGAGGAGAATAAGAAGGCAAAGGAGGGAAAGGAGGAGGAGAAGCGGGAAAAGGAGGAAGGAAGAGAAAAGGTAAAAGAGGAGAAGA
>JBBKCR010016513.1:0-12333 GCA_037577295.1 Ladigesia roloffi | reverse complement strand
CACACACACACACACACACACACACACACACACACACACACAAACACACACACACACACACACACACACACACACACGTGACATGAGGCAGTGTGTGCAGCCTGTGCAGACTTGTTTAGAAAAAAAAGGTCCACAAGTAAGATTTACATTCATACATACATACAGCCTTGTTGAGGGCCACCTAAAACTCAAGCTGTCAGATGCAGAATAGCTAGCATAATGTATTAGTTGCATAATGTATATCATATATATTGCATATTGCATGTGAAATATAATACAATACACTTGTAATGCAACTTGTACAAGAACTTCACAATCTGAGCCACTCTACATACCATTTGCACTGTATACACACATATATACTATATTTTTTCCTTGAAATTGTAACTGTTATTTATCCTTTCATATGAAAAGCTGCACATTGAATCTAATCATGCTTGTCATACTGGTCACAAAGGAATTCAATTTAATTTATTTCTCTGACTGGCTTAAATTTGATTGGGAGGCAAATGTTTAAAAGAAGGCAGCGTAGAAAAGTGCAGTTTTTAAGCAACCTTTAAAAGGTATGTTTGGTACAGGTCTAATACTGAATGGCAGTATGTTCCAGCGCCCGACTGCATAGGGAATAAATGCCATTTCACCAGGTTCCGTTTCAGATCTTCTCACCTCTAGCTGAGCAGCTCCTGCAGATCTGAGAGGCTGATCAGGAATATATACTTCAAACATATCAGAGACGGATTTAGGACCCATATAATTGAGTAATGCTTGAGAATTGGATTAATGGTGCCACATTACAGACCGAAACTGAACAAAGACCAGATAAACTGACCACAACTGGCCTCAACTTTGTTTGAACTGGTCCACTTGATGCGGACACTTACACTTGAGTACAACATTTAATTAACACCATTAGAAACCACTGGGTTCACTTCATAAGGGCAAATGTAATTTGTGAGCAAAGTACCTTCAAGATAACCTGTAGTGCTTGTGCTACATCAACATTTGTCGTTACTGAGCTATAATCATGATCTTTACTAAAGAGGAAATCACACATGAAGAAAAATATTCTGCTTCTAACCGAGAGTACCATCTGACACCAAACGCCATCTGTTTTTGTTTGGTAATGTTCGTGTTTGTTCATTTATTGAAAATTTAACCACTACCACATCCAGAAATGTTAAAAACACACAATCAGCCATTACTCCCAGGCTAAAAACAAAACTGAATTGGGGATTTTCAGGTGTTTACTGTACTGTACTGTACTGTACTCGAACAATTTACGGTCCTATTCTCTACTCTTCGCTATACTGTTTTCTCCTGGTAATCAGGAGATAAGCTCATAAAATAAAGCACCTCAACATTACCTGCAGATTCTGACTCTAGAGCACTGAATCCTCAGGTCTGTACAATAGACTGCAGGCTAAAATATATGTAGCAGTGTATATATCTCAGGTGGCATTGCCTTTTCCAGCACGCCTGGGGGAAAATTGGGCAAAAGTACCACTCAGCATTCAAGCACTCACAGATCCCCCCACCTTGAATTTAGTGAACTTATTTCGGAATCAGAATCTGATAATGTTATTGATCTTGGAGGAAACTGCTTATGCTACGCCTGTAGTCACACAGAGACAAAACAATATAAAATTGGTATAGGGTCTAATTAAACCTTTCAGAAACACTGAAAACGGTTTGTACTAAATACATGCCCAAGATACAAAATGCCGTGGTCAGCACATAAGACCTTCTCCACTAATATGGATGAAAATTTCAGTGTATCTAGAAGTACTGATGTTCTATGGCTTCATGTTGACATAACACAGCAGCACTTACACAATATAAACAAAAATACCGGGACACACCTATTATTTACTGAATCCGGGTGACTCCCAGTGAAGGGCGAATTTAATGCTTCCAATGTTGACACATTTTGAGGAACCTTTTCTATTCCACAAAAGCAAGCTCCTATTCCACAAAGCAAGCTCCATAAAGACGTGGCTGGATGAGTTCCGAGTGAATAAACTGGACTGGCTGCACAGAGTCCTGAACTCAACCCCATCCAGCACCTTTGGGATGAACTGGAACGGAGATTGTGATCCAGACCTTCTCATCCAACATCAGTGGCTGACCTCATAAATGCTCTACAGCATGAATGGGCACAAATTCCCAGAGAAACACTCCAGAATCTTGTGTGAAAGCTGTAATAGCTGAAAATGGGGATCTAATCTATATTAAAAGTCTTTGTATTTTAATGCAATATCATTAAAGTCCCTGTAAAGTGCCCTGCATGACACTCCATTTATAATACAAACGGCCAACATCACCATTTACACTGATAAATACACACATTTAAAAACATGCTCAGTACGCTCTCAAGTACACCCACAGCTTTGACACTAAAAATAAAGCACAGAATTACGAACCGCACAAGAGTGAAAAAATGAATTACAAATCAGTCACCAGTGCGAACATACATTCCTCGTTTTCTTTTCATCACTCGGAGTCTGAAAATCTCATGCGAGCTCGAGCTGCTCCTGTCACTCGCGCTCTCGGTCTCGGAGACGGCTCAAGGACAGCGCTGCTGGCAGTGTTACAGTGTGGTGTAATGTGGAGAAAAGCAGGTCAGTGGGTCCCGGCTCTTTATCCCATGCTCAATGAGCAAGACTGAGTTTATCTAGGAACAGGGAGCCGAACCTTTCCATCAGGCACATCAGGTTATGTGAAAAGTGAGATAAATGCCCGAAAATATAGAAACTGAATCAGAAATCACTGATGCAACTGAAAAATAACCAAGATGGATAAGCAGAATGCAACAAGTATCAACAACATCTGATCAAAATCAACCAGTTCCTGGTTCTAACGTCTGGCAGTCCTTAGCCTGAGGGGGCCAGGAAACCAGGAACTTCCTGGGTGAATGAACCATGAACTGCCCGTTTAGGCAGATGCTCAAAATTAGGCTTTAGACTGGGTCGCCATTCGAAACAATATAATGGATATGCTAAAATAACAACCAAAACAAAACCAAATACAAAAAAAAAATTAATAATAATTGAAACAGCAGACAAGAGCATTTTGGACAAGCAGACAAGAGCATTTTGAAGGCAGAATGGTCGTCAGGATGGGGCAGAATTGACACACATAGCTAAAACTGCTTATTAATGACAAAGAGAAAAATGTTTCATTACAATATCTGGTAGTCTGGAGAACAACTACATGTACAGTAACTTCACAATCACACCCATTCTTCCAGGTCATAAGTAAAGAGCTGTGGATAGTTCACTAATATCAGCATTCTTAAACCAAGAAACACAAAAAAGGTAACTGAAAATAAAGTTTAATTAAAATATTTAAACATTTTGAAAAAAAAAAGTGGAATGTCCTTAATACTAACATCTGAACTGCAGGTACTGGCCATTAGATTTCTGTTCCATTCCAGTTTTTAATATATACAGTGTATATCTCTAGGGATGAACCGATACCGATACCGGTATCTGGTATCGGCCTCGATACCACATTTTCTAAAGTACTCGTACTTGCTAAAAATCCCCCAATACCGTGGACCGATACCACGGTCTGAGAAATGTCTGTGTTTGAGCGGCGTGTAAGGCGTTAAAAAAAATGTATTGTGTAATATTGTTGCACACAACAAGCTTTTCATTTTAAATAAATGTTCTTAATTTCAAACGAGTCCCTTGTTTTTTTGTTAAATAATATTACTAATGCCGTTACCTGTACAATTAACTCGTTTTTAATAAGAACTCGGTATCGGTGAGTACTGAAGTGCATGTACTCGTACTCGTACTCGTTTTCCAAAAAAGTGGTATCTCTCTCCCATACACATTATAATAAGTAGCCTGAATTTGAAATTAATTAATCCCCCCTTCTATTAACTTTTTCAACTGTTTGCGCTTTATTAAAGACACACTATACACAGAAAACTCTCCTCCCACAAGTTTCTTCTGACCATAATCCATCATTTCAAAATCAACACTGCAAAACTAACACACAAATATAATGAACTTCACACTAACCAAATGCAGTACATAAAATACATCAAGTATGTGCATGTAAGTCCAAATTAAATGGAGATTCATGTTCAAGCAGTGCAGACTGTGACATGAAAGGAAAACTGAAATTCTGCTGGAAACAAATTTACTAACCGAACACTTTTCTCACTATACAGATGTGCCACTATTCAGTGTTTAACGGTAACTTCAGGTTACCACAGCTGTAATTATCACTCAAGAACAGTGTAATAAACATTTATTCAGGACAACGGTATAATGAGACACCTTGTTAGATGCTTCGGTGATAATGTCAGTGTACTGGTCCTTCAGGTGTCTGGAAAGATTTGATGTGGCAGCAGCACCTTTAGCTGGAACTGTTCTGAATCAGTTACCATACAGGCTTGCTCATGCAATCTGCCTTTCCATTTTTTGTGTTTTAAAGACAAACCAACTCATGCATCATGGCTGCAGCGGCCATGAGCTGCCACTTAAACATGATAAACTGCAGCACAAGACCACCTCACTAACAGCCAAGAAATAGAGCAAGCAGGAAAGAATATTTGAAATGAAGCGTAAACTGGGGAAATGAACATTTAGCCATTTAAAAATGTAGTACACACACACACACACACACACACACACACAAACACACAAACACACAAACACACAAACACACACCATTTTGCAACACATAAAAAAACTTCAGGCATATAAAGCATAATGTAAGTTCTTTAATAAAATTAGCTATGGAGTAATATAATAAACTTAAAATCTAATTATATTAATTTATATCATATTAGTTCTAAAATCAGGCATAAAGATATTTTTCCAAGATTATCTATGTCATGATCATTATAACAACATCAACAACAACAACAAAGATAAACAATTCTATAGTAAGGCATAATGTTCTATATTAATCATGACTGGGTATAGAATGTATGTGAAATGGTGCCACATCTGGCTGATACCCAATAAGATCAGTAATAATGTCAGTATTGGTGCCAAAGTTCATCCTACTACTCCCAGCAGACTGAATGAATCTCAAGATTGATTCTAAGCTTAAAGGGGACTTTTATGCAAAACACTTTTTTGCATCCTTCTGTATTTCCATTTGGGTCTCTACTGCTCCTATAAACACTCCAAGCCTGAAAAAACAAACAAAAACAGACAAACAAACCAAAAAATATCATCCATCCGTAAAAGATTTTGCTCTCATTGATTATATGCTTATATGAGCCATTTGGACGGCTCCTTTATGCTGACGTCAGGATGAGGAAACTTGCATAGAATCGGCCCTCACCTGTGGGGCCCCCGCCCACTAGATTAGTTGAAGATCTGCCATTTTTTTTGCTTGTTTTTCGACACGCACTATACAGACAAAGGCAAGTCACCTAGTGTTGTGTTGAGTCCAAATCAGTAACCAACATGCAGGGCTGGAAGCGCCTCCATTTTATGTCATTTTAACGTGTGTTAAACGTGCAGCGTTAGCATAGCATAGTTGGGGTGTGGCCAGAAACAGCTTATTTGCATAAAAGTGACAGAGCCCTTAAACAACTCATGGGACTGAATCTGTCAAGAATAGAGCTGGTGAGATCTATTTATGTACGATTATAACCAGTTGGAAAAAAAAGAGGTATAATATGTCCCCTTTAAATCCAGGGTGCTACAACATTAAATCACTGACGTATGCTGTGTGTGTGTGTGTGTGTGTGTGTCAGCATCCAACTACTGAAGCTTGCCACCTCACTGTAGGACATCCTGGCCTGCAGCAGTAAACGTACAGCACACGTCTACTGTTGCCAGAGCCAAATCACATGACAACATCCTGTTCCCATTACTTTAATTACATATTACGTTAAATTCAAGTAACCAAAGCAGCCAGATAAGCTAGAATTCACATCTTTTGTATGCCAGGACGGACAGAAACACAAAGAATGAATTGTATTGTGGTGAGAAAGGTTTTCCAGTTAAAATGTAATAGCTACCATACATCAATATAAATAATGGGCAGAACCGACTTTGATGGATTTCGTACAGTACGTTATACATGGCATGAAGGAGCAGCATGTTGGTGTACCAAGGTACATCAGATCCACAGATAAACCTCCATCTCCAGCTACTTTAACCTACCATTTGGCTTTCATTTAACCAACTGCTGAAGTATTTGGGTCAGTCAGATAGCTAATCCATTCCGCATAGATGGCAAGTCGGTGCCGAAAATTCACACATGCTGCTTTATTTCCCCTCCCAGATCTCCTGGAAAGCTGAATATGCTTGTGCCTTGTAATTGTAGCTAAGGACCAGAGAAAGTGTGCTCTCATATACAGAAGCAGCTCCTTTCAAATCAGCTCTCCACAGATCAAAGGGGCATCCAGAGAGAAGACTACAGGAAACATGGTCACGGAGTTTGTCAGACTAAATAATTGCTTTACAGCCAAGACAGCATGTTACAATCCTGTCACATCAACCCAAACATAATTAAAAGGAACAGCTCGATTTCTCATTTACTGAAGTTCCCTCTTTACCCCAAATATGTCTGAAGTTTAGCACAGGAGCTACGAGCCTAATGAACCCAACAAGTAATGGAAGTCAAAGTCACCTAAAATGTATAATAGCCTTGTAGCTCCAGGCCAAAATTAAGGAACATCAGACATCAAATACGTCGTCGCTAACTGACTGAAAGGGGGTAAAATTTGATAATTTGCAATTAACGATACCTTCAAGCGGTTTTCTTATCTTAGAAACAGAGGCTTTACCATTGTTCTACCTCACAAAGCATGCTATGTCCATTTTGTGGCACCTTAACTCAAATGTAGACATTTTAGCGTTACTTCTGACAGCTACTGGTGCAGCTGTCCCAGGACGCCTCGTGCCACCACTGAAGTATCCTTGAATACAGTACTTTTACCACACACTGCCACTGGGTGCTGCATGGCTGGCCGTCCACTGCTTCCTTTGGTGACCGAGTTAATTCTTCTATGATGATTTTAGCACTTTCCTGAGACTTGGGTGTTCTCATATCGTAAGTCACTCTGAATTCCTATTTCATTTATCTTGCAGGCTTTTATCCAATGTTTGCTACGGAAACAAATATTCCATTAAGGCCTGCACTATGTGCACAATTAACTGGATCATGTGAATTCAGGTCAAGTAAAAACATCAGTGATTGATCAGAGGTATGTTTATATTTCACAGTTTTTAGATAGTAGTCCATTTAAGGCATTTAGCAGATGCTTTTATCCAAAGTGACTTCCATCCCCTATCTACAGGGGGCAGTCTCCCTGGAGTAACTTGGGGTTAAGAGTCTTGCTCAGGAGCCCAGTGGCGATGTGCTGAAGGTAGAATTCAAACCTGCGACCTTTTGGTCTGGCGAGTATCCCACCAGCCAATGGTAGTATTTACAAGCTTATGAGCATTTCACATTGTTCACACTGTTGCTCTGGTGTGGTATGTTCACGTTTGACTATAAGCAGCCAATTTACGTCATTTTAATTGAGTTACTTGTGAACAGAGAGTCTAAATTAAAGACGCACATATGGCAATTCGTCTTTAAAAAAAGAGCAACCATGATTGTAGCAACTTCTCCATTTGTGCTATTTTGTAATGACATTCACTGCAAAGCATTAGCAATCTGTTTGGTATACTCAGAGATGAGAAGACATTAGCTGCTCTTTTAGTTCATCAGATGCAGCTGCTGGCAAAAGTCTGCAGTCTAGAATCTGCCGGGGCAAAGAAATTAATAAACATCAAAGCATGTAGTTATGGAAAAAGACGCTCCTTACCGGTTAATCTGGAACAGCTGAATATTATAATACACTATCGGCTGGTTTCCCAGATGTGGATTAAGCCAAGCTGCCTACTAAAATGCAGAGAATGGAGTAAAACGACACTGAAAATACTTTAGCCTGGGTTCGTCTGGGAAACTGGCTCTGTATGTCCAAACGTAGCCAGACGCCCCTTTAAATCAGAATCGCTAAACGTCACTGATCCTTTCCAGTTCAGACACTTTAAGGTACACCCACTGAGTGCTATACATAGATCGCTCCCTACAGCTTGTGTGATGTCCAGAATACACTCCAACAACTCTATCTACTGTACACATAATCCAAAATTGCATTTACACTGCATTTACTCTACAAACCTTGGTGTACATATAATTTATATGTACCGTACATATACACACAGCATTCTTCTAGGTACAATGACAGCAACCAAAGCTTGAGTCTAAATAATTGTGTGTAAACATACTGGGCCAGTAAAGCTGATTCCCTGGAAGAACCAAAAATGACCCGGAGTCCACCATGCCCAATGGCAAGTGTCAGCCAGAGGGGTATAAATCCTCAACAGCACCTGGATAGGAAGTATTTGAACTATGTTCTCTGGAGAGATGGAGCACCATCCAAAACCTCAGGGAAGAGCTGTCACACCGTCTGTGATCCAGAAATAATCATCCAACATCCGTGCCTGACCTCACAGTTGCACTACTGAACTTTTATTTTGACTTCTCTGTTTTAAACTGTGTGGACATCTGACAAACTGACTCACCGTCCACTTTTAGAAAGATCCACCATGTGCTTCCACTCACTGGCCACTTTTGTCCACTTTTCAGATTCAGTACATCATGTTATCCACCCTCTACCTGTCTCTCTTGCAGGTATCAGAGTACAAGAAATTCTCAATTCTGCACCGACACTGATCTGATAGTGGGACTGAAAAAAAAAAAAGCGAGCATCAGACATGTACATTTAAATTTCAAAAAGACTTTATCCTTCATGTATCCTGACTTATTTATTACACTCTGAAAAAACAAAACCTTTGGGCAATGCTGGGTCTCTGTGATAAAAGTATGCATATTATTCATTTTACTGCAGCAGTATAAATAAATTAACATTATATTTCTCTGTTCTGCTAATCCAATTGGATATAGTCCCAAGTTCTATATTTCAGCATGGTTATGAGTTGATATGCACATGGCAAATATCCAGTATCACTGTGGGCCCAAAGGGTCCATACTGGTACACTTCTATTTGCAAAAATATCAGGTCGCACGTCAGTGTTGTCGGTAGTGCGGCTGACTTGTAAGTACATTTTCTGGTCAACATCAGCCTTATGGTCAGAAACTGACCAACGATGAAGTGCTAAAGAAAGGCTAACACAAAGAGTGCCATTTTCCCTGTGTTGTTCCCATCATCATAATCAAATGAGACTCTTCATCTTAAAGTTTCTCTGAGCTCTAAACAGGTGAGAATCAGAGCTAAACTCTCAGACACCCCCAGTTACTACTCTTCAAGCTTTCCCCATTTCCAACCAAAATAAAAGTTCTGAAACTTTTTGAATGTGCCTCATACTTGCATAAAGGCAATTGTGTTACTTTAGATTCTTCTACCTCTCGCAACAAGAGAAGCACACTCTCACATAAAGCCTCATTGCTGATTTTACCACTACTTTACCATGAATGCATGAATGTGGAACCTCTGGACAATGTGAATGCTAAGCTAGCCTGTTCAGTGCACACTCTCAGTACATGCTATGCTAATACAAAGCTATGGCATTAGTGCAAGTAACCATACTTGATTCTTCACCCAGCCTTAATGTTATACTGCTGCATTTCCAGCGCCCATATTATAGCGTAATGGAAAAAAAGGAGAAGAAAAAAAAAACCTATTATCCAAGGGCGCCATTTTCTCTGCGAGGATCTCTCAAAACTTATTAAGTGTAAAGGGAGGGCTGAGGCAGCGTGTTCTATTTGTCATTCCTGTTAACTATGAACAAAGCTTTCATCTCTCTTATTCATCCTCAAACAACCTGCGTCTGCACTCATGAATGACGTCAGCGTGGAAGTCCTGACCTGGCATCAGGTTTCTGTCTCTGTTTTTTTTTTTTCATATTGCTCGGAGACAGCAAGCTAAAAGGCAAAACTTATCCAATAAGTTGCTCTTACAGGCAGCTAGCAAATACAATCAGCTATCTTCTTCCACTAAGCTTCAGTAGAGGCCATAAAAATAAAAAAAGGTCAGGCAGAAAAGCACAGAGAAAATCATCCAAACAAACCAAACATGCTAATGTTCGTTTTTAAAGCCTTTTTCAGGGAAATTACCCTCCGTCGCCTTTCAAGTTGAACACAAACTGTCCTAGTCATTATCACCCAGCGTTGAGCAGCGACAAACATCTCCCTCAGCACCCCAGGGAATTTAATAGAACAGCAAAAAGCGCAATATTTTTGCCAGCAAGTCAATTCCAATCAATGTTGCATGGACCGCTAGGCTTCTGAACACTTCAAATGTTATCACCCTGCACTGCTCATCTACTGCAGAGCTACAAGTCATTTTTAGACTCAGAGTAAACCATTCTATTTTAACAATGCAAAATATATTGGAATATTTGATGTTCATATTCTTTCTCACAACTGAGAAAACAGTGACATATTTGAAAAAATATACTGCGATGAACCGAAATTAAATTAGTTTCAGTGTTTCACACACTGCAATGCACTAAAATAAACAGGCAGAACTGTTTTTTGCCTTTTTTTGCAATGGAACATGCAAATGTTTATTGTTCGTCAAGTACTGACAATATCCACAATCCACATATTGAGACATATTTTATCACAGCAATGGTAAATAGAAATCATGTTCATCTCAGAGTTTAGATTTCATGGAAATTATAATGTAGAGACAAATCATTTTACCACTTCTTTAAATGAGGGCTAAACCAGAATTTCAAGCCTCTTAACTATGTATGGGTGTCATACAATACCTGACGAGACTACTAAGAAGGACCTGAAATCAGATGCCTGAAATGTATCAAGCTGCCTCACAATAAACAGCCAGCTCACACAAATGGAGAATCATATTCAAAATCTATTTTCTCTATCCATCATTTGTCCCTGCTTTCTCTTTTTCTGTTTCTCTCTCTCTCTCTGGCTCTTGCTCATTCTCCCTCGCTCTAGTAAAGACAGCCATGCACTAGTTACCAGGCAGTAAACAGAACTGAACTTTGCTCCTGCCATCCTGGCAGCAGCAGAAAGCCTTTTAAACAGTCCTGCTATTCCTAGTCAGCAGCTAGGACTGAGAATTATTAGCAAACTTGTGAAAGGAGAAAAAAGACAAAACGAAAACACAGTAAAAAATACATCAAACAGCCTGATTTGACCACAGTCTTTGCTTTGCAGCCGAACAGACAGAAAGTAAACTAAGCCCAGTAAAACTTCCCTCACATATTGGCTGAATTGAAATTAAACTGCAGTGCAAAATCACTTTGCAGTTCAACCGCCAGAAACGGCTTCTGGAAAAAGGAATAGAGCAGCAGCAGTTTGGTTTAATATGGGAAGTATCTGAGGGAAGCATGTCTTACCCGATCTTGGTCTTCTGTTTGGATTTGGAGGTTGTCACGATACGGGCCTTCTTGGAACTCTTGTCCCTGTTTTTGGACTTGGAGGTCGATGACTTGTGCCCATGAAGCTGGGAGGAGCTGGGAAAACTTTCAGGGCTCATAACGCGTGGGATGTTCCTCTCCCCTCGCTCGCGGGCTTTGGCGATGGCCTCAGAAATAATTCGGTTGGCCTTCTGCTGCTTGTCCTCCAAAGCGGACGTCTCCATCTGCTGCTGCCGCTTCTGCACCCGTTTCTCTGACGCAGACGAGTATGAGGACGAAGACGAGGAGGAGCTGCTCTTCATCGGCGGGCTGAGCAGCCGGACCTGACTGCTCGAACCATTAGTGTTCTTGGGAGGCTGGAGAAAAAAAGACGACTAATGCTTGTTAGCAGAGCCATCATGATTATTTGAACAAAATCACAAGAAATACATGTTCTTTGTTAATCATCTGATTGTTTTGGGAATTTGAATCAAAATCCAATGTTAAAACTATGTTCAGCAGTATAAACATTCTCCACAAGCCCAAGTTCAAGTGGCTTTGTGTGTTTCAATAAGAGTAGAACCCAAACCAGCAGGTGTTGTGAGAGTGACAAGAGTTAAACAAAATGCTTAACTAAATGCCCAAATAAGATTATATTATATCTTTAGATGTATCTGTCTGCGTTTTTTAGAATGAATCGGATGCAAAGGGTAGAACTCGTGGCCCGAGGCATGCAATTGGATTACATTGACTTAGTTTTTTCATTTTTTAGATTTGTTTATTTTAGCATGAGAGAGCAGATGTGAAAGTACAGCTTGTGGATACCACCCACATGGTCTGGGTAAAAAGAGAAAAACATGGGTAATCCTCCATGTTTGAGCTGATGCATCAAGATTTTAGTTTCAGAAAAAGCCTTGTTTATATAGATGTGTGTGTGTGTGTGTGTGTGTGTGTGTGTGTGTGTGTGTGTGTG
>JBBKCR010016503.1:0-12333 GCA_037577295.1 Ladigesia roloffi | reverse complement strand
AGGTGTATGGCAGAAACACTCCTGAGTGTCGGTTAGAACACTGAATTGAAGAGACAGACTTCAAGCTTATGATTCTCCCTAGGTTTTATCCACGGTGTAAAGTTTGAGAGCATTTGGTACAAATAGTTCTGTAAATAACAGAAAGGCATCTACATAAAAATACATCATTTTACCTAAATCTAACAATTAATCAGACAATGGTATCTTAATGCAGAATATCACATTGAAGGCAGAACACAATGAATAATCTACGTACATATGCATTAGGCACTCTGCTTACTGCAATGTGGCTTTGGCGCCATCCTGTGTCCAAACGCAGAACTGCATCAGCAAAAGCACATGGCACACGTGGCTAGCAATGCTAGAAATGGCTAAACACAAACTTGATGTGGTCTGAACTGAACACCACAACGTTAAAGCCTTTAAACCTTAAATATGTACTCAAACAATGTAAATGAACACCTTCAGAAAGCAGCTAGACCAGGTTTAATCCCATTAAATGAATTCGTAGCACCACTACTGGAGCTGATCTTCTACCTAACCGGTTCTCTTTTACCACCCTTTAATTTCCACTCATTTCCGAACAGGATTAATACTCAATTTTGGTCATTAACTATCACTTAGAAAGCTCTCTGAAATCGCTGCTGTTACCTCTCTGAGAATCAGACTCCTACTGACAACGGAAGAAGATGGCTGCACCTCCCCCAACTCGTGATTGGTTGATATTCTCCTATTGGGAACCTGGTCGAGCTACTGTCTGAGTGGCAGGCATAGCAGCCTTTCAAACATACAGGTTAATAGACCAGTAGAGATTACCCCAGCAGAGTAAATTTACCTCAGGTCCAGCAGTGAACGAAATACAAACTAAAACTGGTCACTGTTAACAACAGAACATAAATAGGCTAACAGCTAGGCCTGATATTCTGGATGAATTTACACTGGCCTGTAAGAGGAACTTTTACCTACTGGCTACTTCCTCTCCCTTGTGGCTACCCCAGTCATTACAGTATCCTTATATTGCATATGGCTAATTAAAACAAATAAGAGCTAGAAATTAACATGATAATGGTTAAAACCTGCAGATAAGGCCTAAATACAAAAACAGCCAAACATCTCATTCATCACTGCAAAACAATGCCAAAACAACAAGCTGATAACACACATTGTGGTGCTATCAGCACAGTTTAATTATGAAGTTTGATTTATACTTCGCTAATGTAGTAAAACAATGAGTATTGAATTAATATTGAATTAACTTTTATGGTTTGATTAATGTGCTCGAAAGATTCACTTGTTATAGTCATTAAGTCAACAAGGTTTAATTAAACCATGGCAACGTCGGAATAATTTATAAAACTTGAAAACAAATTCAAAAAATCGTGGAAGTTAATTACTAATTCATAGTTAGCAGCTCTCCCTTTAGCTGTGTAAACGTTGCATCCTTTTAACATTACAAAACAAAACTGTAAACCAGTACTTACACGTGGCTTGCTTTCCACGTCCTTGTCGTCCATCTTATATTCGTTAGTGCACCCTTGGTGATCCGTTTCGGTAGATGCACCTGTCGCAAAAAAAAAAACATGGGTCCTAGGTATGCGGTCCTAGCTATGCGGTCCTGAAACTGCAGCCTCTCCGGTTGTGCATGGTGATTCTCCTCACCCGGATAGCTCAGTCGGTAGAGCTTGAGACTCATAATCTCAGGGTCTTGGGTTCGAGCCCCTCGGCGTTACGTTTAAGCAACTTTCTATTTTTTCAATGCAAAGTCGTTGTTGCTGGAATGATCGGGGTACCCAATACTGCTGTTCATACAGTGTATTGAGGAGAATAACATTATTGTCACTGCTATACACGGAAATATACAGTGAAACAAGATTGGCTAGATGTTTTGCAGCTAGATGCTTATCTTCTTGTAATTTATGTGTATGAAATATATAAGTCAAATATCAAATGTGTGAAATCAAATGGAGACCAGTATTTAAAAGATAAAGTGTTATATCAAGTTTAGAATGTATCTGCTGTGTCAGAACAGACCAGTGTGTAGGTAGAATAAATGACCTAGCAGAACTAGCAGAATGGAAGTGAATACAAAATGGTACATAACCAGAACTAACAGTATTGGTATAAAATAACCGTGTGAATGTATGTGTAATCAAAACTTAAAATAATATATTTTATTAATGAAAATGCATGTCTTTGTATAGTATGTGAATTTATAGGAAATATCAGTTTGATGAGCAGAGATTTCAGCATGTTTTTTAGATAACTCAATTAGCTCAATATGTTGTGTAAACTTTTGCTAAAGGCAATAGTGCATGGGGTACCTACAAACTTACATTTATTTACAAGAGTATTATAACAGGCCATTATAATAACAAAATTAATCTTGTGGTTTTTCAACAAAGTTACACTTCCATTCACTTTTAATTGAAACACTTCCATTTAATTGAAACACTTCCATTCACATTTAATTGAATACTATATTAATATACATTGAATCATATTTAAATTTGTTCTACTCTACTGTTAAATTCTCTTTTTCATTCTTACGTCTGGTTTGGATATAAATTCCTATTTCTATTTTAAATTCTTATATCCTTGGCGTTTATATTTTGCACCCGGGGAAAAGGTATTTCCTATGTCAAATGAAAAAAAAGTTTCAGAACTATATTTAATAATTTTCCCAATACTGTTGTCCACAAAGTTATTGTTAAATAGGCTGAATTGTATTATTAAGAGGCGTGTCCCAATACTTTTTACCATATAGAGTGCATTGGACAGGCTGAATATAGTCATTAGGAGGTGTGTCCCACTACTTTTTTTAATATAACAAAAATTAAACCGTTTGTTTTCAACGCTCAAAGGTGTGTCCCAAAACATTTGTCTGTGTTAAACATATTCAACAGGTTTGTGTGCAAAGTCCGACCTGAGGGTGGCAGCAACTCACCGTCTTGAGTTCAGCTCAGCAGTGGAACTCGAGAAGAAGGGAAAAAGTCAACAACGTGGGTAGAGTACTTCACCAGAGTGATCTTCATGATGTCTTCTTTTCTGATTAAAGCCCTTCTCTCTCAGTGCCCTGATGTGGACAGGGTCTTGGAGGGGCTCTGCTGGTCTGGTTCCTCGTGGCCTGAGCCTGAGAGGGTTGAATCCCTATCTGCTCTGATAGAGGAGCTCTCTCTCAGACCCAGTCCAGAAGATCTGCAGCAATTTCGGAACAGCAGACTGCATGAGGTGGTGTGGGACCAGTGTGTGCCTCTGTTGAGGGACATATCCAGTCAAAGCGCATCTTCTCAGCAGCAGTCGGAGATCAGGAGAATGCTGAATGCTGTGTGTGGACTCCTGGGAGTGTGTGTGAACCAGTGTGAGGCTGCTTTGGTGGAGAAAATAGCCAACATCACCTTTTCTGCTCTCAGCAATGAGAGATCTGGAGACCAGGAGGAACATCTTGACATCGACATTGCAATGGAAGTGCTTGCAGTCCTTCTGGCAGATGTTTCTCATGGACCTTCTTTAGCCACGAAGGCTCTGTCCTGTACACTTTCAAGCATTAGAGAGCTCTCAGAAGCTCAGATGTCCAAAGTCATTGTGCGTGTCTGGTTCACGGCCCTCAGATGTTCCACCCAGGATAAACTGCTCCAGCACATCTGGGAGGATCTGCTGAACTGGCATGAATATTGTGCCGATGCAGAGGATGCCGTGAGCTCTCGTGTGCTGCTGTGTTTGACAGCTGTGTCAGACCATGTGTTCAACCCTCTGGAGCGAAAGCAACAGTTAAACTCAGAACCACTAGAGTGCCAGGCTTTCTTCAGAGTCATCCAAGCTGGACTGGAGCACCGAGACAACGTATCACGAAAACGAGCCCTTTACCTGCTGAAGAGGTGCGTCTCAGTGTCAAAGGATGTGAATACAGGTGTTGGTGAACCAGGTGAGTTTGGCTTAAGAGCCAGAAAACACAGAAGACTTACTTCTACTATTAAAAACAAAAACCCTTCCTAACTCTTCCTACTAACTATTGACTATCTTTGTCAGGTGTTGTTTAGATGTCGTATCTTCTTTGAATTGTGGATGTTGACTTAAGTTTAGCTTTACAGGTCTAAGATACTGATGTGGACTACTTGAGCACTGATGCATTTCGCCCTGGATAAGAGCATCAGTTAAATGCTGTAAATGTAAATGAAAACAATGTCAAATATAAAGTGTAAATGAACACAATAGAAAAACTCTTTATGAATTTTACCATGCTGTATACACAATAGATAAATAATTTACAGTTAAATGTTATTAGTAATTTACAGTTGAAGTGAATTACTAATAACACAAATGGTGGTTTGGTATATGTGATAAAGTTCAGTAGTACATCAGTAATGTCCTGTCCTGACTGCACTAATATAGTCTTGTGCTCTGTTTCTGTTCTTGTGTGGCACCGTGGCACCGAACTTTTTCATTTCACTGTATACTCTTAATATGTGGCTAAAATGTCAGTAAACACTTAACTAGCCTTTCACAATGCATGCTAGGCGTTGTAGTCCGACGTAGTCCGCGTTTCTCGAAAGCATCGTAAGCCTAGGTAGTTCGGAAAAATGATCTTACGACTGATTTTAATATTACGGTCTGTTTCCCAAAACCATCGTGAATTAAGAAGCACTTCAAAATCTTCGTAGTGATCTGGAGTTATTGAAAAGCCTTAAGTGCATCGTAAGGAGACAGAGTTATGAGGGCACCTGCTGGACAACCTGCAAATTGCACCCATAATTTACTCTCTTCAGTAATTTTTTTATTTTATTTGTACGTATATTTGTATTCATTTCTATTTTCTACTCATTACACAATTCAATATATAAATTAATAACGAATAAAGAAAAATGTGTTCCTAAATTGTTTGTTTTTCTTTGTTTGTATGACTGCCCTTAAACCTGCTGAAAAAGATATGATTTTGTTGCTCCACCTCCTCTAAAATAATATTAATTTCCACTTTTTAAAAAATGTCTTTTCTTTGTTTTTTGGTTTCAGCCATTTTCGAGTGTCTCCACCCCTAGGTGTGTGCTTATTTAAATTGTTCTCTTATTAGTAAATGCACATCAGGTGAAGATAATTAGGCTAAACTTTTCAAAAATGAATGTAAGAGCTTATTTATTTATTTACTTTATTTATTTTGATGTGAGATAAGCAATTGTTGATATACACTGGTAAATAATTCTACCTAAATAGTTCTAGGTTTCTTTTTTTATCGAAAATGTAATTTCGGGCAAGGAATTTGTTTTAAGCGAGATTGGAGTAAGACAGTACGACATTTCCAGTTAATGTATGTCTTTAAACTTGCTCAAGAAGGAATTACAGGACTTTTTTTGTTATTCGAGTTGAATATACATTCACACAAGTAGAAGAATAAACGGAAATCAAGAATTCGATGGATTGCTGTGACAGCATGAGCAACAATGACGAGCCATTCTACAGCGTGACATTTCAGCACTTGACCAACGGATAGCGACTCCTAAGTAGCACTTAAAGCAGTGCTACGTGCAACTGTGTTAAGTGCATTTTTGGGAAACGCACGTGAAACAATTACGAACGTTCGCGAAATTACTCGTAGAAAACGCTCTTAAGCGCTAGGATAAATCGTTATCGGGACACGTAGCCCAGGATAGTGAGGCTGACGTATAAAGTGGTGTGCTGCAGAATATTTCATGACAAATATCATGTTAAACACTTCTCTCGGGCCTGAACACTCCTTTAAACTGAAGCAAGCTCCGTGTGGGTGCATACTTAGCATTAGCCCCTCACTTGCCCACCTCAGCATACCCACAAATGATCATGGCAAAAGGTTAAGTAGTCCTTATGTCAAAACATTGTGGTGTATTTCTGGCTCACAGACCTAGAAATAAGATAAGATCATTTTTAAGATAAGTCTCACAGATGTGAAATATATGACATTAGCATTTAGCATGTTTAAGCAGGAAATGCATCAATCTATGCTGGGCCCTCTTCCATGAAACAGGATGAAGGGAAATTCTGGCATATTTTCCTTTAATTTGCATTCCTTCACCTTACATTGGCTTACTTTACCTCACTTTCCTTTACTTTCCTCACTTTCTCTTGAAATTAGCTTTCCCTTAATCCTGTTTCATGTAACAGTTTCATGGAACTGGTTTGCTAATCTGGGCCCCTTTATTCCAGTAAAATTATTAGATTAATATATAGAGTTCTTGGCCCATGTCTAGTTCAGGTGCTCTTGTATAACGCAGGGATTCACCCCACCTTTGTTCTTGCAGGAAGCTTGTTCAGATGGACACCAGACAACAGGTCAGTGCTTCAAGAGTTCTGGGAAGATTATGCGCTTGTATTGGAGACACTCGAGGAAAACCAGGTATAAAACAGATCATGTGTAATAAAACTTTGTTTCATGGCTATCCGCAATGCAGCTTAAAGCACTAAACAGACTGTTATTTCGATGAAACTGTCAAACCAGAGTTGAGTTCTGAGCTCCTGAGTAGAGCTGGATGTTGGAATACAGTGCTTTATTGGTACTGACTGAAGTTCTTTAGTCCTTAGCGCTGAGAGTGTTAAGTAAAATCTGGTTTTAACAAATTTAAACAGTGAAAATCAGTCTAAAACTGGTGTTTGTCCGCCTACACACTCCCTATTTGATGCTCTTTCTATCTCACCTTATCTGAAGCCCCTCCCTCTAGGGGTTTTCCCCTCCCACTTGTGGGCGGAGACTATCCTGAATGTTCTCTGGATTCAAAGATCTCTTTTTTTTGTGATATTTCAGGCAAACACCCTCCTTTAACGTTGTGTTTATCTGTTTGTGGATGTAAGCTATTATAAACAGCTCTGGGACAAAAATAGAGCACTCAAAAATGTTAAGTTTCTCAGGTTTGATCTTTTCTATGTGCACGTATTGAACTGAAAAGCTTTCCCTTAGTTTTCTTAAACCTCTGACAGTATTTCTCCTAATTTCTAAATAAATGTATTGTTCTTTAAAGCATCATTTTAAAGGCAAACAAAATGGCAGTAATTACCTTTGACAAACATCTAGTAATGTTTTACCATCCAACCGCTCTCATTGTGAGAGGAGAGTGTGGATTACTGCAGTGTTTTATACTTTTCCTTATTAAAAAATATGTGATTCAGGTGATCAGTAATCAGTCCCTCATAAAGCAGAATGAGGAGCTTGTGGAGGAATTTACAGACACTGTTATGGAACGGGTGCTGATTTAAAAATAAATTGTTCTATTATGTATTACCATTGATCAGTCCTGTGTTGTGACCATAACACTGAGAAAAATGATGCAGAGTAACATATTACTGAACTGTCATGTTTAGATCCATGTGGTTCGACCTGTGTTCAATCGAATCAACATGCTCGTGGAGACGACCGCAGCAGCTGCACAAGGTACTTGCCATTACTTTTGGGTTTGAAACTCAAGGGGAGCTCTATTTCATTTATTGATTTCCTCTCAACTGATCAGGTCCTGGACTAGTCCATCCGTCCTGGTTGCTGTGTGTTTACCAGCGCATGTTCCACAGTGAGAACAAGGCAGTGATGAAGGAGGGAGTCAATCATCTGCTAGAGCTCCGGCTGCTTCAGCAGCCTGGCTTTGCGTCGGCTTTCTCTCAGGTTCGTGTCCTGCCCCTGTACGACTTTGCAGTCTGAATGATTATAGCGGCAAGTGATGAACTGGACAACTTTGCCTTAGCTTTCTCAAACTTCTGGCAGTATTTCTCCTAATTTCCAAATAAATATATTGTTTTTTAAAGAATCATTTTAAAGGAAATGACAGAACATCAGAATTAGAGAATTCAGTGTTTTCATAACTTGAATAATTCAAAGAAAACAAATAATTACCTTTGACACATTTCTAGTAGTGATTTATGGTAAACAAGGAATTCACATTTAATCACAAGGCTGTGTTTCACAATTTAAACATCCTACAGATACATTCAAATGACTTACGTTTAGTCACTGAAAGGGAGGAAACCGGCAATACCTAATTAACCTGCAGTTGTTTGTTGTTACAGATTTCAAAAACTGTACTGTGCAAAAGTCTTAATCACTGATCACAAATTATGAAAGCCATTTTTACTCACTGTACGATGAAGTGCTTTTTTCTGACAGCAAATATAACATCAAAATAAATACAAACAAACAGGAAAATAGTTTGAAGTATCAAGATTTGGCTTGTGTGTATAAAAGTAGTTGATATTGTGTGAGCTGGTGAGGAGAACACAGGTTCGGTTCCAGATTCCTCCTCGGTTCATCCAGCCATTTTTTGGGTGGTGGAACTCCATCAGCAGCTCCTGATTTACTTTAATGAAAGACTGATTGAGTGAAACCGAACGTACCAGTAATAATGGCCTTCCACAAGAAACAAAATGAAATACTGAATATACATACACTCTTTACAGTATAGTGTTATCGGTATGTATCTCAGGTATTACGGCGAAGGCTGGGTACACCCTGGACAGTCGCCAGCACGTCGCAGGGCCACACACTCTCACGCATTTACACTCACTATCACACCTAGGGGCAATTTTGTGTGCTCAAACAACCTATCCCCAATCCCGCATGTTTTTGGTGGTGGGAGGAAACCCACACGTTCATGGGGAGAACATGCAAACTCCACAAGACCCTGCGCCCGACCCGGTAGTCGAACCCAGGACCTTCTTGCTGTGAGGTAACAGCGTTAACCCCTGCGTCACCCCGCTCGCCTGAACAGTTTTTTTTTTTTTTTTCTCATTTTTTGCAGTTTTTGTCCAGCTCTGGATATGAAGTAAAGTGAAATGTTTGCAGCAATATATTACATGTAAATGATTGCTTACTTATGTATCAAAATAGTCCCTTAGTGTTTGATTAGTTATAGAATTAGTTGCACCAGACCGGGTATCTGGTGATCAGAAATTTGGAACGGCTGTCAGGACCTTTTAGGCACTTGCAAATTCTTGAAAATCTACATTGCCAGCTGTGAAATAGTAGGGTTGGTGAATAGAGCCCATTACAGGTTCAAGGAATCAGTTTAAACATTTTTTCAGTGTTGCATTGCCTGAATTATAAGAAAGCTTACATTCATGAGCATTTTTATGCATTCTGTGCTTCAGTTTGTTGTAGGTCCCTTCATGGATGTGCTGGCGGAGAGCTCACTCTACCACAGGTGGGTAGAATTTTCTATACAAAAAATTTTGGGGGGCTTTTTACGTCAACATGAGTTGGAAATAACGACACTTTTCCATTCAGTACTGTGTAACTTTGGATTGAAAGTCTTTGAGCCAGCTAAATGTGATAAGCTGGAGATTTGACCCCGGACTGCATCGTGTCCTCATATTTAAGAAATACAGATGATCTATTAGGAATATGTAATATGGACAAAAGTATTGGGACAAATATTTTAACTAGTGCTGTCAAGCGATGAAAATTTTTGATCTAATTAATTGCCTAGTGTTGCTATTAATTAATCGAATTAATCGCACATACATACAGACGTTACAAGAAGCATTATTTATTATAGAATACAAGCCTATAACTTAGGCTACAATGGTCTTTACATTTTTATCACTGACTGAAGCAAACCCATGAATCAGGTTACAGTATATGACAGTTGTAAGTTTTGATACACTACGTCTCCCAGGGAGATACTCAACGTCTGCTGAACTGGGAGACGCGCAGGCGTGTTTTCCAAAAGGCAAATATTTCCCTTCAGAGTCAGAATGGGCAAAAAAACATTCACAAGGCACCACAGACAACTTCTTCTTATTATCAATTTTTGCCTTTTAATTTCTTCCATATCTCATGTTTTCTGGTGCGCTGTGAACTGAACTGCGCTCTCTGGCTGCTCACGCAGTAGTGATCTGGGACTCGCTGCTCTCTCTGTTTATTGGAAACTTTGAACGAGAAGATGGCGTAAAGTGTTAATTGCGTTAAAAATATTAACGCATTATTTTTTAATCTACTTAACGCGTTAAAATCCCAGTCCTAATTTAAACACACCTTCTGAAAAACTGGTGAGTCCCAAATTTTTTTGTCCGTGCAGGGTTAGGGTATGTACGATTTCCCACAAACATGCATGCCTCAAATTGCCTTGCACTGTACAGGTCACCTGGACAGACTGTGGGGGAGTGTCCGGAGATCAGTCTAAGACTGCAGGACTTCATGGTGATGTTTTTCAGCTGTCTGCCTGAGAAAGACAGGGGTAAGTCCAGCCAGCCACTGTGATTCTTTAAGGGCCCACATGCTACATATTTTGCTTCTTCTTCTTTTGCCCGAGGTTCTTATATATGTAATTTCTGTAGTTTTATTCATCAACTAGTAAAAAAAACCCCAAAACCCCCTATGTGTAGTTTTAATTGTCATTTCAGCCATACACACAGAACACAGTGAAATTAAACAATGTTCCGCTAGGCCCACAGAGGAACACAAAAAAATAACAATAATACAACAAAAGACTATTATGTGCCAGGATGAAGTACGGAATGCAAACGAGCATTTTTCTATGTATTTTTTAAAAGACCATTTGCCATGTATTTTATATTTTCCTCAGTAAATAAGATGAGATTCAGGTGATCAGTTATCAGTCCCTCATAAAGCAGAATGAGTTGCTTGTGTAGGAATTGAACAGGCACTGGCATGGAGTGATTGTCATTCATAGAGATGCTGATTTAGAAATAAAGTGAAGTGGGCTTTTATATTTTCCACAGCTGTATATGAATATATGCATTGGTTTTACATGAAATCTCATTTAGCTCAAAAGTGTCTGTTTATGCAGCTTCATTTGCATACGAGGACTTGGTTGTAAATTCTGTGATTTGAAACTTTCAATGTGTTTATATAGCACATCTACATGTTTTATTTTAAAGCTATTCAAATTTCAGTAATTAAAACAACAGTCTGGTTACAGAATGTGAACACTTCAAGAAAATGCTTTTGGTTTGCAAATGATAGTCTTGTGCAACTTAATAATTTATAGTACACTAGAGGATTAAAAACAATTTTTTGTGGGTGGATCTACGATGAAAGTCAGAAGAGTCGGATAAAAGAAGGACTGTATATAATACGTGTAATATATAAACATTTTTAATGTAATAAATTATTATTATTATCATTGTTATGGTTGTGTTTGAATTGTAGTACCTACTTCTAGATCTGGTGTGGATAATAAGCTGTATGGGCAAAAGTATTGGGACGCACCTGTTTTTCATGGTTTGTGTGAGACCCTTTACTTCTAGTGACGGACAATCTTAATGCTTTATCATAATAAGACCTTTGGAAAATGCCATGACTCCAGCCAGGCTTCTTCTCTTAAATCAGTGTCTGATTTCATAAATGCTCGACAGAATGAATGGACACAAATTGTGGAAAGCTTTCAAGAAGAACGGCAGCTGTTAAACTCCATATTAAAGTCTATGTATTTGAATGCAGGGCCATTTAAGTGGATGTCTGAATGGTCAGGCTTCCAAATACTTTTGTCCATATAGTGCATTGTCACTAACATAGTGATTGAAGACCGGTAGACTAGCAGTGTAGGTGTTTTGTGTGCAGGTTCAGTGTTACTGCAGCTTCTCGGGCGGTTGGGCACACAGAACTGGTGCGCTGTCCCTCTGCTCTTCCTGTCTCAGGCCCTGTCCCGCCTCTCCCCTGGTCCACTTCTCACAGCGGATGGCCTGCATGCACTCAGGTACATTTGCATTTATATGTTCAAATGCTGTTTTGTTGTCCAAATCTTTTGCCATTAACTACATTCAGGAACATTCTTACTGAAACAACAGCCTTTGGTATTTTGTACATGGCCATTGTGTTCGATATTCAGGTGAACACACACAAACTCACACAGACAAACAAACACAGTCATCGAATGCACCATGGACTGATAGGTGGTAGTTTCTCTCATGTGCAGTATTCCTTTTGGGTGTAGTTTTCTGATGAAACGTGTGCAATTTTGGTGGTGGAATATTAGTCCTGGAAGAAATGTGCAAATCTTCTAGTGCATTTCTTTCAATACCCGTCACTCTATTGCGTACCTGTGTAAATATACATATTGTTACTCAGCAGTCTTCTTACATATCTTTATATATCCACTCTGTACATGTAAACATACATATATATATAAAGTGAGTACATACATACATATACTTATCTAAGTTTGCATATAAATATAGATAGTTTCTTTGCATAATGTACTTTTTGCACTACATTGTTGGTATGGTTCTTATTCTATTGTTTTTTACAGTTGTACTGCTCTTACATTTCTCACTTGTGGGACTAAAAATGGCTTCTCTTCTCTTCTCTTCTCTTCTCTTCTCTTCTCTTCTCTTCTCTTCTCTTCTCTTCTCTTCTCTTCTCTTCTC
>JBBKCR010016494.1:0-12333 GCA_037577295.1 Ladigesia roloffi | reverse complement strand
TAGCTAGTTTCGTTCTTCGAGCCAGCGCAGGTCGAGATTATAAAAATTATATTTAAATACTTGGCTGTTTAGAGCAGGGGGGGCATGAGGGAGACTGGTGCTCGTGTAGAACCGCCTACTCTGCCTCTGATTGGCTAACCATCGAAATGTACTAAATCTAAACCAATCATCGCATTCCCAGTTACACCACGTGTACAGACCCAGCAATCATCATCACTGTTTATGTGTCCCGCCCCGGCCCCGAACACACGCACACACACACACCCCTTTATTGTCAAGTAACGATAACGGCGTTGTAACGGGGGAAACAGTAACTGGTTTGATTACTCGCTACTGAAAAATGTATCGCCGTTAGTAACGCCGTTTATTTATAGCGCCGTTATTCCCTGACTAAAACTAGACTGACAAAATGATTTTCAATGACTAAATATGACTAAGACTAAAAAGCACAGTTCGTCACAAGATTAAGACTAAGACAAATTTAAAAATAGGTGACAAAATGAACACTACTACAGATAGTCCAGTTTAGGTGTGTGAATACAGCAGTTCTGACTTGATTGACGTGCCTGCATCATTTCTGAACACTCATATACTTGAATTAATAGAAAATACAGAAAATATATACACTGCATAAAAAGTGGTTTTGATTCAAACAATTTTGATAATAAAAACATTTTCTAGCTTAAATAGCTACACAGAACAGGTTCTCCTTATAGATTATACATCATCTTAATAAGCATACTACTAATTATTATAAAAATAATTACTACAACAATACTAAAAAAAGTCATAACTTTCGATTATAAATGTACAGAAGCAACTACACCATGACTAGAACAGCATGTACTGAAAGCATTGAAATGGTTCCTTGCATTGACATGTTTCTGCTGTCACTTTTAGAATAAAACCTTCTTTTTTGTCACATAACTTACTTTGGCATACATTAAATCTTTGGGCTGATGGAAATATCCCATAGTGCTACATTATTTATTTATATTTATTCATTATTTATCTAGAAAATACAGAAACAGAAAGATTTGGTCCAACAGTATCAACTCCCTTTTTACACATGTTTAAAGTGTAAAACACCAAAAAGGCTGTGGGTCTTAAATATTATTCTTTATTTCTGAGGTCCTCAACAAATCACGAAAGGTTTTCTTTACATACAAGGACATTTTGGTTAGCAAAGTCTGAGATCTAGTGTTTGTTGCTGTGATAGTCACTGAGTAGGGGATAACTTTTTTAGTAGTAGTGATTCATAGTGCAGATAGTTCTACAGCAGTTTCCTCTGTCCTGGCAGTGACCACTGCATTTTCCTGTGCACTGTCTGTGCCCCTGGTGTCTGCTATCGTTCTCTCTCCGGCATCGAGTTGCTCTTGCTTCTCCGGCGCCTGGCCCTCTATCACAATCTTTACCTCCTCCTTCGCCATCTGCGTCTCCGTCTTCTGCAGCTGCGCCTCCTCCTGAGCTTTCTGCAGCTTCTCAGCTCTCTCCTCCTTCTTCATCTTCCAGAAGTAGATGAGATTTTTCTCAGGGTAGGCAACCTTGGCCAGTGGCAACTTGAAGATTGTTTTCGTCTCTGTTGTGATCAACAGGAACGTGAGGGCGGACAGGCAGAAGGGCCATGTGCACGCTGGGAGGCCGAACTGAAAAGGAAAACATTAGAGAACCGACTGAGTAAGAAACTAGCTTGATATGGACCACACAAGTTCAACATTGTGTAGACCTTGTACACTGTATGAACAAAAGTATTGGGACACCTGACCATTACAACAGGGATTGTATTGGTGTTGCATTCAAATACATAGATTTTAATATGGAGTTGGTATTCCCTTTGCCACTATAACAGTTTCTATCTTTATGGAAGGCTATCCAGAAGATTTTGGAGTTTCTGTGGGGATTTTCTGTCTTTGTGCACTGGGGCACAGTCATGATGGAATAGAAAAGGTTCTTCCCCAAACTAAGTCCACAAATTTGACATCATCCAAAATGTCTTGGTATAAAGAAGCAATAGGATTACCCTACACTGGAAGTAAGGGGCCTAGCCCATACCCTAAATTAAGACGTGTGTCCAAACAGATTTGTCTATACAGTATATGTAGCTATTGTGAATTATTTAGCACTTACTGTGGCCATCAGGTTGGCAATAGCGGAGCTGAGGTAGGCACAGAAAAACCCTGAGGGGAAATGAGAAATGAAATGGAGCTCGTTAGCGTTGTAGATGATGGCTTGGCACATAAACAGAGTCGTCTCCCTTTTAGGAAATAGGAAATTGGTCTGATAGGGAGCATACCACAGGCTACAGCCAGGACATGGGTCTGCCACGTAAGAGCGTAGAACATGCCGCCGATGGCAATGCAAGCTAAAACACAGTTGTATCCCCACAGCCCAAAGTAGATGTCGCCAAATGGTGCAGCAAGGGCGAGACCTGAAGAGCACAAATCATGAAAAATCATTTCTTTGTAGCATTAAATCAGTAATCATTGATATATTGGCCCTTACAGTGTGCACGAACACACCATAGCATGAAATTCTTTCTCTGCATTTAACACACTCCTCAAGTGATGCAGTGGGCTCCCTCCAAAGAATGGGGAACCTGGGGAGCAGCGTGTGGGGACGCTACCGTGCTCAAGGTAACCTCGGAGATGACACTAGGAGTATTGGAGTGTTATTAATCTACTTAGGGTTTAAACTTTACCAATAATCAAACTTCATTTCCAAGAAAAACGCAGGTTGTTAGGTTAAAAGTACACTTCTACCAGATTTGCACTAGTTTCTTAAACCATCACAGACATATTCTCTTCTGCACTTTAGTCAGTGACTGTATGCAAGGTATCTGATTGAATGCCGTGTGTGCAATATACGAATGTAATACATATTTTAATGTAATACATATAGGGATATGTAGGGATAGGTAAACCGTTTCTGGCGAGATTATGACTTTTCCCAGGCCAGTGTGTAGCTGTGAGTATATATATTTAAGTATATATGTATGGGTGTGTGTGTGTGTGTATATATATACACATACACACACACACACACACATACATACATTCTTATATATATATACTCACAGCTACACACTTATACAGAGTACACACAATTACACACAGTACAAATATACAGGGTGGGCCTGGGGTAAGTCATAATATGGACGGAAGCAGGTTATCCTATCCTTTTGTATGTATTATGTTAGAACAATAAATGATATACATATATATGTATATGTGTGTGTATAAATACATATATATATATATACATACATACATACATACATACATATATACACACACACACACACACACACACACAGTGGCTACTAAAGACCATATAAAGACCATATTTTGTCACATACCTGACACCATACCAATGGCAGAACCAATCACTGCATGTGCACAAGTGATGGGTGACGAAATAAAGAGGGCAATGATGAATATGCCTCCTGTCCAAGGATTATCACAGCCATACACCTGCCCAACGCCCACTGGAATGGATTGAAAGAGCTACAGGAAAGGAGGAAAAAATGGTTATGTGCACTGGAGCGTGACTTCATCCCCCTCAGTTCATTTTGCCTGTCCTGTCATGCAGTGTTTTGCAGAAAACATTGACTTTCATAAAATGTGGCAATTCCTGCTCCCTCAATTCAAGTCACTACCGGCACTAGCTTGTGACTTTATTATCAGTTCAGGAAATTCTAGAACAGATTCCAGGTGTCCTTTGATATAATGTCTCTTGTTAAAGAGCCCATATTATTCAGTTTCACCCCTTGAGGTCCACAAGTGGTGTTTACGTGGGTGCTGTCCTTATCTCTTAGATTTGAACATGCCTTTGTTAACGTGATTAGGACTGAAACTGTCAAGTCCATGTGTTTGGTCAAATTCCATGTTTTGTTGTTTATTTGGTGAAACAAGTGCATATTCTCTTCAGATCTTAATAGACAGATTCTGTTTATTTGCTGAATTTTACATTCTGGTCAATAGAAAAAATATAAATGCAAAATTAAATTGTATGACACATTTAACATTTTTTTGTTACTAATGTACCAATAGACAAATTTATTCAGTAAATAAACCATTTCAGTTTGCATGTAGGATATTTAATACTACTTTTAATGTCGTTTTATACAAAAAAATCGAAAATTAATAAAACATTAACAAAAATAAAACAAGTTTACTAAAAAAAAACAATTTTTCCAATTAGTCTACATGTCAGTTTAAGGCTGCTGTTTATAAGACTGTCCTGACCAGCTTCAGTGAGGATTATTTTGGTGATATTTAAAGGGAATCTTTTTTGGAGCATGGTTTTAAAGTTGCATGGACAATAAGAGCTGAGAAAAGTAAATGTTAGGTTTTCATATTTAGTTTTCATTATATATCAGCAACACATATGAGTAGAGAATGCACTGCAGAGAATGCAGTGTAGAACCATACACGTACCAGACGGTAGTCCTGTGTGGACCAGGTGACGTTGGGGAAGGAGGAGCATGGCTGGAATAGAACCTGAGGGAAGTACAGGTTGTAGTGGCCTGTAGCCACCATGTGTAGACACACCAGGATGTTGAATGGCAGTGTGAACACTGGGAGGTCCCAGCGACTGTTGATGGAGGCCAGGGCGCTTGAGACAATCGGGCTGCAGACCATGAAACATTCAAATCATTTACAGCTGTGATCAGAATTTGGAGTTTTTTTCTTTAAATGAGTCACAGAAGACTTTTCTACACTCAACAGTAATAACAAGAACGAGGATCATATTTTCCAGTGTTCCAGTGTTAATTGTTCAGTGAATCAAGTGAAAGCACATGGGTTTTTTTCCTCAGGGGCTTTAAAAACTCCTAAATCTGCATCAATAATGCAAAGCCTTTCTAAGAAAAAAATGAAGTGGAACTGTAATACCAAGCCTAAATTCAGACTGACAGTGTTTCGTAATGGGTGTTAATAATTGTGATGATGGCTTGATAACAGAAGGAGTCTCTTAGATAGAAGTGGAATGCTCCTTTTATATCGTGACCTGGATTAATTGCAGTCTGAAGACAGACCTGTGGGTTTGACATTTGATAAAGCCACCCTGCCTTCTCCAGGAGCTGTCAGAGATTTTCCACTTTGTTCTTGTTAGGTTTCTTTCCCTGCAGATCACATGATTTTGATTAAGGTAAGAGATTTCATGATAAACATGATCTGTTCTTATCTGTCTTTACAATGTGTTCTGAAACCGTCACAACTGGTAACTGCAAACTAGAAATAATGTGTCCTACATTTGCTAAGTACGGTAACATATTCTATGTCAATCAAATTCATCCTTAGATTTATGTGTTGCCCCAATGAGAATATATTTAATGAAACTGAAAAACAGTTTATTCATCTTAGTAGAGTTTGTTCTATAAAATATGTCAATTATTTTCTGTTCTGTTGTATAGGTTTTGGGACTTTTATCATGATGACTGAGCACACCACACTGAATTTTGAGTTTGGTTTATGGCCCTCGTGCCAGTTTTTGCTTTGTTTAAATCAAGAATATAAAAATCGAAGTCTGCATTTGCACCTGCCCTTTTTCTGGACGATAAGGGGAAACATGACAGTCCACTGTTGGCCAATATAGGTTTTTTAACCTTGACATTTCACCAAACATTTTGCCAATAAAATTTATAGAAGTATACCACATTTACTGTGTCTAAATCAATGAATATATGCATTGAAGGTTTGTAACTTAAACACATCATTAAAAATCTCTGAGGTAGGTGCACTGTTACTGGGCCACCACACTATTTACCGTCCCCTTCACAGTAATTGTCCTGAAACTCACCATGCCATTGACATGAAGATGTTGGGCAACAGAAGCCACCAGTACCAGTCGCCTGCGTTGGAGAAGACAGCCATCAGAAGACCAACCAAGATTCCATTGTATCCAAACAAGCCTGCTGCTATTGCATTCCTGAGAGAACAATGACATTTATAACACACTGGACACGCAATACACTCAGAAGGTTCACTATATGGACAAAAGTCCTGGGACTTCGCATTTAAATCCATAGACTTAATTTGCAATTGGTCCCCTCTTTGCAGCTGTAATAGCTTCTGTTGCTTTTGAAGGGCTATCCACACAATTTTGGAGTTTCTGTGGGAATTTTTTGCTATTTCATTTAGATTTCACTTCACTGAAAATAAGGGTCCTTGCACAAACCTGGAAAAACAGGTCCCAATGCTTTTGTCCACACAGTGAATGTTAACAGACATGTGGAAGTACCTGTTTTGCTTCAGGATGAGGGCCGAGATGGTGGCGAATAAAGTGCCTACTAAGCCATTGAGAGCCACCCATCGACTCTGGAGGATGAGTCCGGCGAAGATTATGAGTCCACTCAAAGGGTTGTTCACAAACATGACCTGTGCTGCTCCTCGTAACACCCAGTCCAAAATCTGAAGGAGGATGAACTGACCTGGACACAACACATTTTCAAAACACCCTGCTGGTCAGCATCCCGTAGGAAAGGGAAATAAAGTTAAAGCTAAACTACATTTCTTTAAAATTTAGTATTCTCAACAATTTGCTTGTAAAGAGTTACACACTCTAGTTAGTTATGAGCCATGTGAATGGAACACTACATCTTTTTTTCAACTGCCACTTTCAATGTCATTTTAAAATGCCAACTAGTACTTATTTAATGTCATTTAATAGAAACCTGTACGGGCTGGATTTACACTATAATGGGGGAGAAGGAGGGTCATCAATCTCCAGGTATCAAACAATCATATATCGACTGGGTAAGTGGTGTCCAATACAGATGTATTTTAAATACTAAAGGGCTGTAAGTCAAGCCACACTGTTACAACTTTGTATATAAATTTTACTACACAACCAATAAAAAGTATGAGTAATAATGAGCCCTGGTTCATCATGGTAAAAACATCAGTCATACAGGATGTTGCAGTAAATGTTAAACTTTGTTTATTCACCCCTTTGATGTATTTTATTGTATTTGAAGTCCAAATAATAAGAGATAATCAAATAACATTTTACTTTCACATCGGCATTATAATGCTGTAAACTTCACATTGTAAATTTCATAAGTTGTCAGAAGGTGTCATCGCAAATTATGTTCATTAACACCAATGTCTTGTTTTGCTGGTATACATTGCTGGTATAATAAACATTGTGTCATGGCCACTACATGTTTATGGCCAGGTTATGTCAGTGTTATGTATTTACATTTCATTGCGTAACTACACACCTCTCGTACACTATTGACATGTTTAAGTGACAGCTACTGTGACTACAGGGGTCAGTATCATTGTCTTGATCTCCGTCTTCACTCACACAGATATAAAGGCTGCAGGTGCGTACATGTGCACTGAGATCAAGGCAGGTCAAGTGCAAGGGAAATGTCTAGAAGTTTCTAGAAACAACTACCATTTTTATGTTTTTCTTTGACATTTTATTAATACTTACGACTTAGGTGTGTTTTTGTGACATAAAACTTTTGTAGGTGTAAATAGCTGAACCTGAATTCTGTGAAAGCCCTCAATGAGGTCTTCACATGTGACCCTGACACAATACACACACAGCACAAAACAATGGAGTACATCATAAAAATGTTCCAATGTTTAGAGTGCGGTGCATTTTACGCATGTTTTGTGTGCAAGCATGCATTGTTTTTTGGCCTGGGTGTGGATCTGAACCCAAACAAGCCGTTCCCGAGAGGACAGAGAGGAAGTTTGGTCGGGACTGCACACTTTCTAATGAGTACAGGAAAATGCAATTAAATCTGAAGAGTCAACATTACAGATTTTCCGGTTTACTCTGATTGCATAAAGACTCCCCCAACCCTCTCCTCACATCCCACCGCCCAGCCCTCCGCTGGGCTTTGTTCAGGCCTTGCAAGGGATTTGTCCAAGTATCAAGAGCTAATGCTAATATTGAACTTACATAGCCTCCAACATTCTGTGGACATGTGACTTCCTGAAGGCTTTCAGAAGCTACATCTGCCCTGTCACACTTACACATTCTGTAAGTGGCCAACAAACATGATAAATGTCACTCCTTAGGCACGAAGGGTAAGGACTGAACAAACTGAACCCATCAGTCAACACATTGACGTGCATGACTGCTTTAAGGAAACATAACAAAAAAAGCCAAAGCATGGTTGGAATACACAACTTTGTCACTGACGTGTATCTGCCTGACAGACCTCACCTCAAAGAATCCCAGCCACCCTGCCCTGACCCCAGATCTACTAAAAGTGTTTAAAGCCCAGTGTCTTCTAGGCAATTCATATATTCGAACCTGTTTAGATCTCACAATACCCAGTACATATCTTCAATAACTTTTATTTTAGCATTACACATGTTATAGATTTTTTATTTTAGTAGTGAAGCAGTATGTGCAAATACATGTGTAATGGCTTCAGTTTTTACACATTTTATTACATGTGAGTGTCACAATAGATGAACTTTTATGTAACTACACACATGCAACACAATGCGAATCATTACATTTGCACAAACTACTGGTTTTCTTACAAGACAGATCTGATTGAATATAATTATTGATGTTATGTATTATGTTATATTATGTAATCAGCCTGCATCTGCACAGTGCATAGTGAAGTGAATACACAGGGAATATATTATATAAAAGAATATAGAAATATAATGTTTAGACACCAAGCTTAATTAGGTTAATTAAGACAACAACTCATTATTTTGTTTGCTTGCTTGCCTGCTAGTTTGCTTGAACACTATTTTGAAAATGTTTAAATTTATGTTGGATTACATTCAGTTCATCTTTGGCGACTGTTCACCTTTTTTTTTTTTACAACCATTTGACATTTGACAGCCCTGGAAAAAATAAATCTGCATTTGAAAAAACAGCACAGGGACTTTGCAGTGAGTGACCTTAATGAGACGACCTGTTACTTTTTTGCCACTGGCTGTGGGTTTTAGTGTTGATGTTTTATCTGTGTGGCATTATTCTGGTGTAAATAGCCTATTGTGTTTTTGCCTGAATGCCAGCCACAGGATCACAGTGGGATTAATGAGCCTTGCTGCATTCTGCAGAAGCATGAGGTGCTTTTCACTGGAATACCAGCAGAGTTTTATAAAAACAAGCCAGTGGAGAATTCTCTTGAAAAGAAACATTAGGACACTGTGTTCACAACACTTTTCCTGAGAGTCATATCGTAATGCTATTTGGTTGTCAGTCAATGATCCATAATAAACATGAAATGCATGAAAGAAGCTCTTCGTATCATGTGGCTCATTAGGTTCATTTTTAACGCTATTCATAAAAACTGAGTTGACATATCAAATAAATAAATGACGGGACCCAAAATTGTTATGGGTGCAGGGTCCCTGAGTTTGGTGGTGTTAATCTGCATGTGTAAATCCTAAGACTGATTCCAACTCTTGCTGTTTACCATTTTCATAGACACGAAGGACATTTAGAACATGTGCAGTATATCCTCAGCCTTACCCTTCATCCACTCTGCTGCAGGAGCCATGTCTCCAGCGAAGTAAAGCACCAGCCGAGACAGTTTGGCCTTCATCTTGGAGGAAGAGCCAGTGGTGGCCTGCAGCCCACTCTTCTCAGGGGGCTGCGACTTCTTCTGCCCCGTCTGAGGAGTCGTAGTAGCCATTAGTAGTTGTAGTTCCTACCAAAGACAAAGATTATCAAGAGGTGAGTTTTTGCCTTTGAGACCTTTTTGTCCCAAATACAAGGATGTATTTGTATCATGCAGCATGGACAAATACACCATTGGGTGTAAATTCCAATTCAAACCATTAGTTTAAATAATCTGAAGCTGATCCAAGTGCAAAAGGATTCCAGCATTCAAAACTTCACATTTGTTTTAAGCAAGTTGTAATGACAGCTTTATATATTTTACTATAATAATTTAATATTAGTATACAATGAATTAACTGTTGTATTGAATACACTTGATGAAAGTACATTATAATAGTAGTTTCTCATTAACATCTTCGTTTCCAAGATAAAACATCTAAAACATGATCAATATTAGCTCAGTTAAAATGAACTGTAGCATTTTTTAAAATAAAATAATGGTTGTTGATGTTACAAGTGATGCCAAACCAGGGGGTGCTAGGTTTATTTGAGGTTCCAGTTATTTCATGTAGTTTTTATCTATTGTCATAAAGCACCACTGGTTTTTTAGCATGCTGTGTATTTGCTGCATGAATTTTCACTCATTCGGCTGAACTGCTGTCAGGCCTGTCTGTGATCTGCACTGGAACCCAGTATATAACTGATGACATTCTGACTGTTAATACGCAATGTGACTGACTATGAATCTCAAATAGCACAAGAAAAATGTGTTTTCAGGTAAGTTTTCTTACCTTGCAGTGCTCAGGAATGGATGTTCCCTGTAACAGAATTGTATAATGAGTCATTGTTCAGTTCTATACAGTTGCATAATCATTGTGAACTGTTTATTGTAAAAGGCTGAGATAAATAAAAAGGAACAAAGTATAAATGAACATAAAAAAGTTAGAAGTAAGTGTACCTCTGTGATTTGTGATCCAGGCATAAATGGGGCTTCCAGTTAGCAGCGGCTGTTCCAGAGAAATCAATCCGTTGGTTTTAAAGCTTTCCAATGAGAACAAAGCTCCTCCTACCTGCATGCTTAGTCCCTTTGGGAAGTGAGCTGCAGTGTTTCACTTTCTCTCTCTCTCTCTCTCTCTCTCTCTCTCTCTCTCTCTCCCCCTGTCTCTCTCTCTCTCTCTCTCTCTCTCTCTCTCTTATCAAAAAAGATCTGACTAAACAAAATAAACAATGTTTTCATGACAGCAACCATAAATGTAGTGCAAAGCTTCAGTACCTGCTTAAACTTAAAGTGTGTGAATAAACAGTGGGGGATGTCAAGAGTGTCACAAACTGGAAAACATTTTGGTACTAGATACAGAATGGTAAAACGTTTATGTGTAATCATACTAGATCTAGAGTCCTTGGCATGTTTTTTTACTTTTATTGATATTAGTCCTACAGTCCTACAGGGCACTTAACCCTCTGAGCATCCTCTGGACCTTTTTGGCCACCTCACTCTCTTTTTTGTTTACCATTTTAGCTGTGTTAATGCAAATGGAATGAAATTTCCAAGGGTCTGGAGTTATGTTAGATCTTTAAATTTTTAACTTCAACTCAGTAAAAAAAACTTTAATATACTGCATACATCAAATAGTCACACTCAGCGCCCTCATGGCCATTTTTGGCCAATTGAAACCCATTAAAACCACACTTTTTCATTCCTTTTTATTTACACTTTAAAATTATACAATTTGGATTAAAATGCTTTTATTCTAAACTCAACACTTGAAAAATGTATTTTTTAGTATTTTTTACCAGATTATGTCATTTATCCATTTTTGGCCAAGCAAGCAATTTTATATAATATTTTTAATATCCAATAGGGGAGTATGATGGCCTACTGCAGTCCAGTGGAGCAAATGAACGACACAATTTTGATATAGGTGTGACCCCAAGGATAACAGTTAATGGTTTGTGTGAAAAGAATTGTGCCCATGTGAAATTGCAGCACATATATGTAAGATATGCAAGATAGAGTGAAATAAATTGATCAAACCTCCAAGGTACAATTACTTACTTTTGTCAGTCTATTGAGCTTTGAGTTTCCCGGGCAAACCAAATTCTTAATTAAAATTTTTTTTTGCTTTTCATGACAAGGACTGAAGCTAATTTACGAAATCAAGTTGGTGAAAGTTGAAAAAATATTGTAATATATGTTAATTTGATAACATTTTGGGAGTGTAAACAGGAGGTGGCCATTTTTGGCCATGAGGACGCTGATTGATATATTTCGGTCACTGCATAAAAAAATAACAATATATAAAAATCTGCTAATTATTGATATATCTTCAGCTGAAATAATGCTTAAAAAATAAATCAGGTTGCATGTATTTCTTGGTTAAAAAAAACTGTTTTTTTATCCCTGCACTAATTAGGATTAGGTGATCTAACTGGTATTTAAAAGATTAAGATTCTTAATTTAAATGAATTTTTGCTTTTCATGACAAAAACTGATGTTAATCTAAGAAATCAAGTTGGTGAAAATGGACAAATATTAATATATATTAATTTTATATCATTTTGGGAGCGTAAACAGGAGGTGGCCATTTTTGGCCACAAGGACGTTGAGTGTTATTTTTTATGCTTTTTCTGTCACTGCATTTCATCATTTCATGATACCGTATTTCATCATTTCATGATGCCGTATTTCATCATTTCATGAATTGTCTTCGTCTGCCAATCAAGAGAGACAAGGTGGAGCCAGTTGTCTGATTGGTTGTACATTTGCTCAGACGTAAGTAA